>CAJHNH020001268.1:75000-100000 GCA_905116865.2 Candidula unifasciata | reverse complement strand
TGTGTGGAAAGGGCACATCAGGAAGGGAATGAGACTGAAGGAAGAAATGATTGCAGAAAGGATGAGAAGCTGAGCGTCTAAAAAGAAACGGATTAAACACAAATGTTGACAACAATGGTCCTGAAATCCCATGCTGTCATTGTGGAAGACCTTTTTTGACACGGGCGAGTCTTGCTAGTGTCACACTCGATATCCTCATGCTTCATCATAGCGCAATACAACACTATCGACTGGAAAGACGGACAGGTGCCAATCAATCACTCCATTTCTACAAACGTGAGCGGCAGGGACTGGCACTCTCGCAGCCTGATGATCATTTGTTCGAATCCCATGCCTAGGCGAATTTCAAACCTACCCAGCCTAAACATAGGTACCAGGAAATGTTCAGGGCTGTAGTAAAACCAGTTCGCGAAATATGAACTACCCCAACCAGCAAGTGTAGATTTGTCTATACTTAATACCCGAATAGGATCCTATAGCTAAGCCGCATGATGACGTCAGTGAGTTCACTTATAGTGCGTTTCAAAAGTTGCAGCCTTACATTGTAATAAATATCTCGAAAAGCTCCTCTAAATGTGTTATAGCAACATGGATTTCGGTGTTCTTACCTCTGATGTCCTCAGCCCGAGGTCTGGTGAAGCACGGGCACAAACAATTTCCAGAATATATCATAGCAACGTTAGTTGCTGTATCATTTGTAGTGAGTTGACTTACCTCTGTTGTCCCCAGCCTGACGCCTGGTGAAGCATGGACCCGAACACTTCCCTAAATATGTCATAGCAACGTCGACTGGACCATCTGCGGGACAAAACTTGTTGGCCTTGTTGTCGAGAAAACTTAAACAGTCGAAGCACTGGATGGTAAAATTGTCACCTGCAAGAACATAAATCTACACTAAAAACGATTCACTGTGAAGTTAATGTAATGATTGAGTGTACGTGACGTACAATAGTGACTGGGTTAGTTAAACAAGATAGTGAAGAGAATGCAATATTTTTATTGGTATTACACTAAGCAAAAACATAAAGTACTTTTGTCATGGCAATTCGTTTTCTAAAAGTTATAATCTTTGCAACGTATTTCGCGTCAGATGTTGTAATGGTTCCAAGACGGATGTGCTTTTTCAGTTATCTGAAAGTTGTCACATACACATAATTTTTGGAGATGTCACTAATTTCTGTTTTCAGATAATTGTATTCTAAGCCCAGCTGCTGACCGTGTAGATCCTGCTCAGCGTCTGAGAATTTTATTTTGTTGATTTTATGTCCTCCTACAGGAATCTATGCCCCCCCCCCAACACCCCTGTCTTTTCAATGTTCACTCTGCTAACATATTACCTAGGTAAACAGGGAGCCGCGGTAGTGTAGTAGCTGGATACATTATAAAAGTCATTGGATCACTGGATGACCCAGGCTGAAATGGATACCAGGAAATGTCAAGGGTAGAAAAGGCAGCTGGTCTCATATTAACATTCATCACACATTGAGCTCAGTTTGATCTTAAAGGAAACAGGTCACATGCCCGATTGGCTGGCTTGATCTTGAAGGATATTGTCACATGCCCGATTGGCTGGCTTGATCTTGAAGGATATTGTCACATGCCCGATTGGCTGGTTTGATCTTAAAGGAAACTTGGCCCATGCCCGATTGGCTGGTTTGATCTACTGCTGTTTCGTATTTTTAATGGCATTATGTTATTTCCAAAGTACGATTTTGACATATCTGAGGTCTTGTCTGCCCGTTTAGTCGTTTACAAGCATGTTTACTGTATCTAGGTAGCTATTTAAGTGAACTCCATTACGAGAGTCTGGCAACACCAACCAGTCTATCCGCTGGCTAACTTGACAATGATGGTGACAGTGCTTCAAGGAAGCAACGATGTGATAGTCACTATGCTCCGGCTGGAACTGTCAACTTTATGACGATAATGAAAGACGCAGACGATGATTTCAATAACAGATGCCGAAGACGACTTAAACTCCCTCTCTGTGGGGGGGGGGGGGGGGGTTTAATGAATTAACGATCATGACTATGGACGTAAACACCCGGATCAGGCATACCAGGGCAGCAGGATCCACTGCTTTCATAAAGGCTTCTTTGGAAGGTAGACAAAGGATGCGTATCATAAGCAGCTGCTAGGATACAGATGCAACAGTATAGCAATTGTTGACTATAAGGTAAGAATCCAGTCACGCTAAAAAGTAAATAAATGAGATTCGTTTTCTACTGTCGATAAATACACAGATCTCAATTCCGACCATGTAGGAACGCCAATGCCTATGTCATACAGAAAGTCAGTACCCAAAGACAGACCCTTATCAGAAATAGTTAATCGCCATTTTGGAGACAAGTCTGAGGGTTAGTTGGTGCCGAGAAAGCTGTGACAACTGTGGAGCAAGTAAGTTCACAGAGACAGACCCTTACCAGAACTAGTTAATCGCCATTTTGGAGACGTCTGAGGGCTAGTTAGAGCCGAGAAAGCTGTGACAACTGTGGAGATCCAGGGGTATTACAGACACACATCTACAGAGGCAGGTAGTGCTGGTTATGTAACCAAAGTAGAAAGGATGACGATCAGAGGTGCTGCATGTCAAAAACATGAAAGGGCAAATTTGCGCGCCATCCAGCAGGATCACGATGATAATGACCTCAAAAAACAGCCGCGAGCGCGCGCGCACACACATGCACGGTCTGAACAGATACATAAATGTTGACAATGATAACGATGACTCACCCATGTCTGGTGCAGTGACTTGTGCTGTTGTTGTTGTAATCACTGCGGAAAAAAAAAATTAAACAATTTCTCAGTATGAATTATCACACTGTATAGCAAGGCTAGCACTGTGAAATCTATGTGCATATTTCAAGAACCATTGATATAAAAATGCCTTAACATATTTTTTTTAGACTTAAAGTTAAATATGAGCCTGACTATTTTCAAAAATGACATTGGCTCCCAGGTCGACCCAGCCTTGAGTGGGTACCGGGTGCAGTCCCAGGAAGGAAAGGCGGCCTGCGTGATGCTGAACACATCACCCATCTTGTGCCGATTGGTCTATAAAGTATAGGTCTAGCCCTATATGCCCCATACGCCTAAAGGAGTGGAAAGGGTCCTTTACTTTTAATTTACTAAAGTTAAATACATTTACCTTCCTGTTAAAGGACAAGTCAGCGCTGGTATTTTAAACACAGTTACATACTGATTATAGATTTAAGAATCGACATAATAACACACTGGGCATACCCATGGATGGTCCGTCTCCCGTAAGAAATGTTAAGTTGTAGATGCTAAGTCGTTCTCTACCTCACACCCCTTTTATTGCCCCGCAATCCTGCATATCCCATACAGTATATCCACACGATTCTCTATACGTGCAGATAACTGGTATCCACTCATGCCACATTTGTTCGATTTAAACCTTCCGAAGTACCGACTTAGGCACAATAACTATCTGGTAACTCTATTTTCTGCTGTCTACATTAGAGCTGCAGTTATTGCCTCCACCTTCATTCTCATGCTTGGAGTTGTAGATAAAAAGGCTCCATTTTGTCCTGTCGCGATCTCTGACAAAATCATTAGGGTACACTACTGCATCATCTAGCCCCACGTTTTCATGTATCAGTTTTTGCACCTCTTTTGCAGGAGATCGCAGATTATGGAGAGGCATGATCGCCCACTCCAGTCGGCAAGGCACCTGATGATGACTTTGGAGCTGCTGCTGTATCAGAGGACTGAGCACGCATGGGAATGCCAATTGCGCAGTGACGTAGATTGTGATAACATAACATAACATCCTAATGGTTAATCTAGCCCTGGTAGCAGAACAGGTATATTACTGGCGTCTTCAACAATAAGTGACAGAAACATCTTCTAATGATCATAACATAAAGTTGTCTGTACCAGGAGTAGGAGGTGTGACTGCTGTGACGTTGAGCGAAACTGTCACCGTAACTGGAGCCCTTGTCCTTGTTACATTTGGTAGTATCTGTTGATCTGCAGAAAATTAAACAATAAGGTCTCAGAAAATAAGCCATAGTAAACAGAAAAATAATGGTTTCTTTATTAAAACATCATCGTAACGTGTCGTACACATAATTGTAGGCGTTCAGGGTTGGCTTTCTCGCATGATCAGGTCTGTGTATGATGTAAAATGCACGTCAGATTTCAATATCTTATATATATATATATATATATATATATATATATATATATATATATATATATATATATATATATATATGTGTGTGTGTGTGTGTGTGAGAACACCGTGTATACAGACGGTAGTTGACGATTGTTGAAGAAAATTAACTCACAGAGAGAACTGATGTCACACGTCAGAAACAGACAATCTATTTTCTGTAGGTATATTGTGGGAAGGAGAGAACTGAATTAGGGAGTGAGAAATTGAAGATATGTGAAGACGAGAAGGAAAGGTTTAGGGAAAAATGGGGAGGGGGCAGAGGACAAGAGGTGATATGATGGACAGCGAATCATCATAGAACGGAATAACGTATGTATCAGAAATTAAGTCATCACTTTATCAGTCGCCGTTCCAACTTGACAGCAAACGGGTACTTTCCTTTGTTGCTCCTTTCCTGTGCCTTTGAAAACCACATACAATGTTTCCCGTCTCACATGAAAAGGTAAATAGACAGCAGTCCCAGCAAATATCAGCTCACTCTAGCATTTGCCCAAGGCAGCCACCAGAGGTTCCAAAACCAACAGTCTCACTAGAATTGCAGTTCGTTGATAGAAACAGGATTTACAAGAAAAAAAAACACACACACACACGCACACACACACACACACACACACACACACACATATATATATATATATATATATATATATATATATATATATATATATATATATATATATATATATATATATATATATGTTTTGTTGTAAATCCTGTTCCTTTTCACCTCTCTGTCACTCGCCATTCTTTCAATCTGCCCCAACCATTTCAGCCTGTTAGCTCTGATAGCTCTCAGGATGCCAGTGATCAGTGGTGATTTAAACAGATTATGTGTTACGTTGTTGCTTCTCACTCTCCATTACCCGCTCTTTGCATCTTTGATGGGTCCAAAGATTCGTCGTGATACTCTATTTTCAAAAATTTTTAATGAGTCCTCATCTCTTTTTGTTGGATCCAATTTTCAGAGCCACATTGGTCTTATCAACGTTTTCTATATTTTGATCTTGGTCTTGCGAGACAGACACTTTGACTTTATTAGATGTTGAAGGACGTAGTATACTTCATTTCTAAATTGTATTCTAGATTGTATTTCTTCTCTCAGTAAGTTGGAGCAGTTGAAGTTTGCACCCAAGTACCTATATGTTTCCGTTCGTTTGATTTTCATATTATCGACTTGTATGTGGCCGGAGTTTGTATCCTTTCTTTGTCTAGTTATTATCATGTATTCTGTCTTATCTTGAGTGATAACTAGTCCCATTTTCTGAACGGATTCTTTTAAGAGACAATGTTTTAACAGTCTCTAGTTCATTTTCTCTAACAATATCAATGTCATCTGCATAACCAAGTATTCTTGTAGTTTCTCCTATATAGTACACTCTTTTTTCAAATTTCCCTTTAATTTTCTCCAGGGCCAAGTTGTAAAGAAGTGGGGACAGAGCACCGCCTTGCTTTAAACCAGATTTTATTTGTAAAAGGTCTGACTTTCTGCCTTTATAGGTTACTATATTATAAGTGCCTTGCATACATAGTTTGGTCTACAAACAAATTTCTTCAGACAAATTACATGTAATACATTACATATTACGTATAATACTACATAATACGGGAAAAATTACACAAGGCAAACTACATCTAACACATGACACAAAACACACAACACCGGACAGTTTACACAAGACAAACTACATCTAACACATGACACAAATCACACAACACTATACAAATTACACAAGACAAATTGCATCAAACACATGACACAAAACACAACACAGGACAAAATACGCAAGACAAACTACATCTAACACATGACACAAAACACACAACACAGGACAAATTCTTCTTTTTCTTCTTCTGCCTTTCTATCCCCCAATGGAGCATAGGCCCTCAACCAACTCACGCCAAGTCGTTCTATCCTTCGCCATTGCATGGAGCTCTCCCCATGTCCTCCTCATCTTTCTAACCTCATTCTCCAGCTCTCTTCTCTATGTGTTTTTTGGCCTTCCTTTATTCCTATGCCTCTGTGGGTTCCAATGCAAAGACATTCTAGTTATGCTGTTCTCCTGTTTTCACAGTGTGTGTCCTATCCCACGCCAGCGTCTTTTCCTCACCTCTTGGTCCACTGGAGACTGTTTAGTTCTCTCCCAAAGTTCTACATTAGTTATTCTATCATACCATTTTATTACCTCTATTATGCGGAGGCACCAGTTAACGAATATCTGTAATTTATTAGTAATTGCCTTGGTTGTTCTCCATGTTTCCGCCCCATACAATAGTACTGATTTGACATTAGAATTAACAATTTTTAGTTTAGTATTTCTTTTAATTTCTTTTGACCTCCACAAATTCCCTAGTGCTATGAAAGCCCCTCTTGCCTTTTGTATTCTTATTTTAATATCTCTATCAGTTCCTCCATCTTTATCTACATTACTGCCTAAATAGGTGAACGACTCCACGTCTTGGAGTGGGGTGCCATTAAGAGAAACCACATTACTATTTGCCTGATTTATTCTCATTATCTTTGTCTTTCCTTTATGGATTTTTAGACCAAGCTGCTGTGATCTCTCATCAAGTATATTTAATTTATCTTGCATCTGATTCCGTAAATGGGACAGAAGAGCAATATCATCAGCGAAGTCCAAATCATCAATCTGTTATGTAGGGGTAAACTGAATTACATTCTTGGTGTTAGCAGTTAACTGTTTTCATAGTCCAGTCTATAGCCAGTAAAAATAAGAGAGGCGACAAAAGACATCCCTGTCGCACACCTTTTTTTAAATTTCAGATGCATCTGTTAGCTTTCCCTCATGAAGAACTCGACATTTCATGTCTTTATATGTTGCCTTTACTAAGTTGATAATTTTCTGTGGGATTCCATAGTGCCCCATCAATTTCCAGAGAGATTCCCTATCAATGCTGTCAAATGCTTTTTCAAAGTCTATAAATCCAATGTAAAGTAGTGAGTTCAGTTCAATGCTTTACTCTATTATAATACGTAATGTGGCTATGTGGTCAGTACAGGATTTGTTTGACCGAAAACGTGCCTGCTCATCTCTTAGCATTTTATCAATAGCATCTTTTAATCTTTCCAAAATAATTCTACTTAATATTTTTCCAGGAACTGACACCAACATAATTCCTCTATAGTTTTCACACTCCTGTAGATCACCATTTTTGGGCAGTTTCACAAGATATCCTTCTCTCCAGTCTGCTGGTCTTTCTTGGGTCTCCCAGACTTTACTGAATAATCTATGTAGCAATTCTGTTGATGTGTTTATGTTGGCCCTGATGGCTTCAGCTGGGATACCATCTGGGCCTGTCGCCCTTCCTTCCTTGAGAAGATTGATAGCTTTTCTAATTTCCTCTTTGGATGGTATCTCACAGTTGATATCCAGTTCCATTTCTAAAGGCTAAATGTCTGGGGGAACCTCTGGGCCTGGTCTATTTAGAAGCATTTCAAAAGATTCAACCCATCTGTCCATTTGATTTTTAGTGTTAGCAAGTACCTTTCCTTGACTATTTTTGATTGATCCAGTTGGCTGACTATATTTACCTACTAATTTTCTTGTGTTACTGTAAAGTTCTCTGAGGTTTCCTTTTGCTGCCGCTGTCTCTGCTTCTTGTGCTAGATCATTTAGCTATTTCACTTTATCTGCCCTTTTATGCCTCCTAACTTCCATGTTGGCTTCTGTGTAATTCTCCTGAGCTCTAGCTTTAGCAGCTCTAGTTTTGCTATTGTTTAATTCAGCCTTTTTACTTTTCCTATCTTCAATCAGTTTAATGGTTTCTGGTGTTATCCATGCTTTATGTTTCCTTTCTTTCTTGCCAAGAACTTCTACGCAAGATTCATTTCAGATTCCTTTGATCTGATCCCAGCAGACTTCTGTGCTGACATCTTCAGCTAACTGCTGCAACACCTGGTACTTATTAGAGACCGTAACTGAGAATGGTTCCTTAACTTCTTTATCCCCGAGAAAGCCTACATTATATTGGTTTCGATGATTATAAAATGTTATATATCTTTTTAGTTTTAACTTGATTTTACTTACCACCAGGAAATGGTCAGTAAATACATCGGCACCTCTGAAAGCCCTAACATCGTAAAGAGATGATCTAAACTTTTTGTTAATACATATGTGGTCAATTTGATTAGTTGTCTTATGGTCTGGTGATTCCCATGTTGCCTTGTGTATTCTTTTATGGGGGAAAATACTTCCACCAATAACATACTGGTTTCCTGCACAAAAATTTGTGAACAATTCTCCATTTTCATTCATTACTCCTAGACCATGTCTCCCCATAATTTCGTCATAACCTGTGTTGTCTGATCCTATCTTAGCATTCAAGTCACCCATCAACATTTTTAAGTTGCCCTTTCTTTCATTATTTATAATATTTTGAAGCTGCATGTAAAACTCCTCCTTAACAGATGCATCTTTATCATTTGTTGGTGCGTAACGCACTGTATTACCAACATGTTCACCTTCTGTTTCACTGTTCTAAAAGATGCTCTTATTTTTCTGGGACTCACAGCTTCCCATTCTATTAGTGCCCTGTCTGCTTCTTTCGATAGCATCAGTGCCACTCCTTCACTGTGGGGCGAATTTTCCTCTGTGTGTCCTGAGAGCAAAATAGTTTCCCCTGAATTTAGAATACTTTTCCCTGCCCCAGTCCATCTAGTTTCACATAACCCTAAAATACTAATTCTATAATGTTTCATTTCCTTTGCTACTTCCATTGTTCTCCCTATATCATAGAGAGTTCTAACATTCCGGGTGCCAACTCTTGAGGTTTTCCTAGCTGAGAGGAGGTACGTCAACGATCCGGACTCCTTACGGCTTTCTCCACACCGTGTCATACTTCTTCTATTTGAAGAGCCTTCCCTCATCTTGGTTGGCTGGATTTTATTTGCTTCTCTTTTTGACTTATCCATGGTTGGTTGGTTTTTGTGGCTTTGGTTTTTACAGGATGAGGTAGCCAACCTCAAGCCCAACACTACCCTTAGTCGCCTCTTACGACATGCCTGGTAGGGTGCAGTGTCACTATTCTTTGCTTCACGTGAGGGCCCCGGTGACACACGGGCGGCAGGACAAATTACACAAGACAAACTACATCTAACACATAACACAAAACACATTACACAAGTCAAATTACACAAGACAAACTACATCTAATACATGACACAAACACACAACACAAGACAGATTACACAAGACAAACTACATCTAACATCTAACACATGACACAAAACACACAACACAAGACAGATTACACAAGACAAACTACATCTAACACACGACACAAAACACACTACACAGGTTAAATTACACAAGACAAACTACATCTAACATCTAACACATGACACAAAACACACAACACAAGACAGATTACACAAGACAAACTACATCTAACACATGACACAAAACACACTACACAAGACAAATTACACAAGAAAACTACATCTAACACATGACACAGAACTAATGACACAGAACCAATGACACAGAACTAATGACACAGAACCAATGACACAGAACTAATGACACAGAACCAATGAAACAGAACTAATGACACAGAACCAGTGACACAGAACTAATGACACAGAACCAATGAAACAGAACCAATGACACAGAACCAACGACACAGAACTAATGATACAGAACAAATGACAAATTATATGTCATTATTTCTGGTGCACCTCCAGTGTCAGCAGCTGTCCCACGGTGCTGATGTAAACCTCCAGCCCCTCCCCAGACTGGCCGTCTCTATTAATGTTTTTTACTTTAGAAGAAAACCGTCCTTAAAAATAAATGAACCGCACGTTACATTCTTACTTTTCCGTTTAAGAATGTAAATATACTTTCCCATTACTGCCAGCCGTCCAGTGGAGGCACATGTCAACATAAATCACGAGATGAAACTCGGATGCCCCTGTAAATGTGCCAGATTGTACATGCCTGGCAGAGGTTTACCAGCCGTTAAAATAAATACTTGAGCGACACTACAAAAAATTGATCTAGGCAGCCAACATAATTCAAGAGACAGGCGACCCACACTTACCCAAGTAGTCTAATGATTTCCCACTGGAAGGCCCTGGGGAAAAAATATAAAAGAACATGAAAGTCACTGGTAATACTGGCTAATATAAAGAGAATATAAGAAATGAAAATTCTCAGGTCACTGGAACTTAATGTAGATCCATATTTGTTTACAACATTCAGCCCTAGATGTGTAATGTTGTCAATATGTCACCGACCTTTGACCCTCACCCAAGTCACTTTGTGAACACTCATCAAGTACGACAGACTTGTTATTCGAGCCAATGTTTCTAAATAGTTGTTATAGAAGATCAATAGCTTTCGCCAAACATTTTGACTCGTTTTTGTCCAGGTTATAGTTTGTTAACAGGAAAGATGACACGTAACAGCACTGGATGTTTGAAATCAAAAGATGGTGACTTATTAATGGGACATAGTAATATAATTAACAGATGGACAGAGTATATAGGGGAATTGTATGATGATAATAGACCAGATGTAGAACTGCAGACCAACAATGATGGTCCACCAATAATGACTGCAGAAGTTGAGGATGCATTACATCATATAAAGAAAGGAAAAGCACCCGGGCCAGACAACATCTCACTGGAAGAAATCGAAGCACTGGGAGATTTTGGAAGTGAAATAATAACTAAACTTTTAAATGATATTTATAATAGTGGGTATATTCTAAATGACCTTTTAAAATCCACATTTATAGCTCTGCCAAAGAAACCAGGCACTTTAAAATGTGAAGACCATCGCACAACAAGTCTTATGAGCCACATGACTAAGATTTTACAAAGAATAATTGTGAGAAGAATAAGAAACAAAATTAAACCAGAAATCAGCGATGAACAATGTGGATTTGTAGAAGGAAAAGGTACAAACAATGCCATTTACATCCCAAGGACATTGTCAGAAAGAGCTAAAGAAGTAAAGACTGATTTGTACTTATGCTTCATAGACTATACAAAAGCATTTAACTGTGTGAAGCATGAAGAAGTAATCAAACTGTTAGAAAAATTAAACATTGATGGGAAAGATCTACGAATAATAAAGAATATGTATTGGCAGCAAACAGAAGCTATAAGAATAAACAACTGTTTAGGTACATTTCAAAGCATAAAGAGGGTCGTACGACAAGGATGTGTACTGTCACCTGATTTGTTTTCAATATACAGTGAATATATAAAGAGATCTTTAATTGATATGCCCGGAATCGTGGTTGGTGGGCATAATATAAACAATTTACGTTATGCTGATGACACAGTCTTGATAGCAACAAGTCAGAAAGAATTACAGGAAATGATAGACATTGTGGTGTTAGAAAGTGGAAGAATGGGCCTCAGTTTGAATAATGGGAAGACAAAAGTAATGGTGGTATCAAAGAAACAAATTATTCCTAAATGTGTAATAAAAGTCAATGGTGTTATTTTAGGACAAGTACAGAAATTTAAGTATCTGGGCACATGGATAACATAAGATGGAAGATGCATAACTGAAAAAAGAAACAGAATTGGACAGGCAAAAACTGCATCTTATAAAATGAAAAACATCTTGTGCAATATATTCTTGTCATTGAGAGTTAGAAAAAGAATTCTTGCTTGCTACATACATCCAGTTTTAACATATGGATGTGAATCCTGGACAATCGGTAGGCAGGCCAAACAATATTTAGAGGTCTCAGAGATGTGGTTTTACAGAAGAATGCTTAGAATACTTTGGACAGCCAAAAAGAGCAACCAAGAGGTTTTGAAAGAGGCGGGAGCCCGAAGACAACTTATCACAGACATCAGAAGGAGACAGTCATCATTTTTCGGCCATGTTATGAGAAGAGGGAAAATAGAACATGTTGTGACCACAGGAAAGATCTGTGGAAAAAGGGATAGAGGAAGACAACGAGAGAAGATGCTTGACAGTCTTGTTGCATGGCATAGGGGTGTCGGCACACGAACTAATACATGCTGCAGGAAATCACAGATTATGGAGAGGCATGATCGCCCACGCCAGTCGGCAAGGCACCTGATGATGATAATGATAGTTTGTTCAACAATAGATAAAAACCCATGTCATCATTGGCTGTTGTGTGATCTTATGTTTGCATTTTCCTCCTGAATGGTAAGACTCGCAAATCGGTTTTAAAACCAAAGTAAAACGGTCTATTGCCAAACCGCCTGCAGTTGACTTCCAATCGGGGTATTTAATATTATGAAGCTGGGCCTACAACCCATAGGCCACTTTGAGTTGCCCAACATCATCAAGGAGGTGACAGTTTAAAATCTATCTCATGTGGTTTTAGCTCAAATACCGGGTATTTGCTTCTCAGGACACAACAGTCCACTTGAGGGACCATGCTCTACTTCTGCCGGAGTCCATAAACACCTGCGTGTTGTTGGTCGCAGAATTGTTTTGGTCAGGTCTTGTTTATTTCCAATGACCACGCGTAGCTTCGATGTTTTCGTATTTAAGGTCCAGCCTAGCTTGTTCTTAACCTGACTTATCATCTCCTGTCTTGTACCGAGCAGTGTATAAGTTTAAACAGACATATAATTCTGATAATACTGCCTCAAACAGTTACGTTATTACACCCTTTAACTAAAAAACAGGCATGTGGATCTGATAATACTGCCTCAAACAGTAAAGTTATTATACCCTTTAACTAAAAAACAAAGATAATGTATCCAACAGTGATACAATTATACTATAACTTACCTACTGCCATCACATTACAGAAATGGTTGGAACATATACAGAAGGTGGCCCCGTCCCAGTTGTAACAATCAGATGGTGGCATTAATTCTGGCAAGCCTTGGATGTCACTGGTGCAGCCTCTGACAATCACTGAACCACAAAATAATTTTTTTTTAAAAGTATCATGAGCTTCATTAATTATAGCTAGAGAGACAGACATACAGACCTACCCTGCAAGCATAGACGCGTCTATACATATGCATGAGCTTGTGTTGTAATGGAATAAATGTGAATCAAGTTAACATGTTTATGAATTTGGCTACGTTGGCAGATATCATCATGACAACCTGGCAGTAAGTTACAACACTGCCTGGGTACAAGTGATGTAAGAGTTAGTGAGATATTGCCTAGAAGCTACAGACAGAAGTGGTTCTACAGAACAACCTTGGCAGATACGAGGCACATAAAGATGATGTAAGAGTTAGTGAGAGATTGCCTAGAAGCTACAGACAGAAGTGGTCCTATAGAACAACTTTGGCAGATACAAGCGATATAAAGATGCAGGGACAGAATAAAGCTCACCAGGATAGCTGGCTACCCTCACGAGAAGACAATTCACTTTCTTTCATCAAGCTGTGAAAATTGGGAAACAAAACTACATCATGTCGACAGGACAGATGGAGGGGAAGAGAGGCAGGGGAAGAAAGGCAGGGAAAGAGAGGCAGGGGAAGAGAGGCAGGGGAATAGAGGCAGGGGAAGAGAGGCAGGGGAAGAGAGGCAGGGGAAGAGAGGCAGGGGAAGAGAGGCAGGGGAAGATCATTAGCGAAGATGTTAGGCAATCTGTGTATCAGAAATGGCTGATAGTCATTATTATTGTCAAGTACCTTGCCGACTGGCGAGGGCGATCATGCTTCTCCACAACCCGAGACCTTCAGCAGCATGTTCGTGTGCTGACATCCCTATAGGCCACGACAAACGGCTGTAAAGAATCTTTGCGCGTTGTTTTCCTCTGTATTTCTAGAGGTGACCACAGGTTCCTGTTTAATTCTTCTCATAATATGACAAAAATGAAAACCGCCTCCTTCTGATGTTGATCACAAGTTGTCTTCGAGCCCTCGCCAATTTCAAGACACCTGGTCTCTCCTCCCCCCCCCCCCTCCCCAGGAATCGTAAGAATTTTTCTGCATTTTTCTGAGTCCCCAAGAAGTTGTTTAGTTATTCATTAATTGTCCAGGCATCACAATAGTATGTTACAACCGGAGATATACATCACAGTGGTATGTTACAACTGGAGCTATACATAACAGTGGTATGTTACAACTGGAGCTATACATCACAGTGGTATGTTACAACTGGAGCTATACATCACAGTGGTAGGTTACAACTGGAGCTATACATCACAGTGGTATGTTACAACCGGAGCTATACATCACAGTGGTATGTTACAACTGGAGCTATACATCACAGTGGTATGTTACAACTGGAGCTATACATCACAGTGGTATGTTACAACTGGAGCTATACATCACAGTGGTATGTTACAACTGGAGCTATACATCACAGTGGTAGGTTACAACCGGAGCTATACATCACAGTGGTATGTTACAACCGGAGCCATACATCACAGTGGTATGTTAAAACCGGAGCTATACATCACAGTGGTATGTTACACTTCTCACTTAGTCGCTCCTCTTCTACCTTGGGGTGTAGATGTTTGCCAGAGAGATCGCCAGACGTCTCTATCCGCAGTTTTCTTTCTGGCTTTGTTCCATTCCGGTCCTCTGTCAGTTAGAGACTGTCGGATGTTGTCTTCCCAGCGCACCCTGGGTCGTCCCGGAGGTCTGGTTTCCTGGTTCTTAACCTCCCATGCTTGCCATGGTGGCCGATTTTCTCCCATTCTGCATACATGTCCAAACCATCGTAACTGTGACTGATCTACTCGGGTTAGTAAGGGCTGGGTATCAAGATCTTGACGTATTGTCTGATTGCGGACTTTGTCCCTTCTTGTCACTTGGACCACCTTTCTCAGGTATCACATTTCCGAGGCCTGCAGCTGGTTTCTGTGAGCTGTTGTCATTGCCCATGACTCACACCCATAGGCCAGGACTGGTACATAGGTAGAGCGGTAAACAGCCATTTTCGTCCTCTTGCCAATTTCTCTTTTGCTAAGAAACCCTCGGTTTATGGCCTGGAAGAATCTCCCAGCAGCTGCTTTTCGTGTAGCCAGCTCAGTCTTAATGCCTCCGTTTTGGTCAAGTACAACTCCAAGGTATTTGAACTAGTTAACCTGCTCCAATGCATACTGTCCCATCATGATCTGGTGTTTCTTCTCCTCTCTTGAGATCACCATGGTTTTAGTTTTGGAGATACTGATGGTCATACCTTTCTTTTCAAGCTCTTCCTTCCAGACAAGTAAGTTGGACTGAAGGTGTGCCTCTGATTTAGCTATCAGGGCCACATCGTCTGCAAAAGCCAGCTCTGATATACAGATTGGTCTCATCTTCCAGTACCCTACAGAGTACTTCTTTGTCTTCTCCTTACAGGTCTTGATGACATCATCCATCATAAGAATGAAGAGGTAAGGTGAGAGAATATCACCTTGTCTAACACCGCTGGCGGTCTTGAATTCTTCTGACTTTTGGTCTGCTGTTCTTACATAATTTCTGCACCTTTTGAAGAAACTCTGTATTGCACTGATCAGGGGTGCTGGGATGTTTTTCCCTGCCAAGCAGTCCCAGAGCTTGTTCCAGGGTACCTTGTCAAATGCCTTTTCCAGATCCAAAAAACATAAGTGCATATCACTCTTATATTCCAGGGCTTTTTCACTCATCTGTCTCAGTGTGAAGATAAGGTCTTGAGTACTCCGGTTTGCTTTCACTATTAGCTCCTGGTATCTAGCCTTAATATCTGGCTCTCTTAGCTTGTATGCTTTAATCCTCATCCCTTCTTGGTTGCTTGGTTTCTTGCACGGTTGTCGGTGTTGCCTTGTTAGAGCAGTTCTTTCAGTTGTTCTCTTTATTGTGACCAGATAGTGGTCACTTCAAATCTCTGGTCCTCTCATGACTCTGGCATCTCTCACAAACTTGAATGAACTTTTCCTAACTATGGCGTAGTCAGTGATGGATTTTTCATTTTTTGAAGGTTCACATCTTGTGTATGCTTGTATACGCTTGTGGGGGAATTTTGTGTTTGTAATGACAAGGTTCTGTTCCCTGCAGAATCTGAGAAGTCGCTTTCCATTATCATTCAAAACATCTTCACCATATCTCCCGATCACTCCACCCTATCTAGAGTGATCATTTCCTACTCTGGCATTTAGATCTCCTAGGAGGATCATTTCATCGTGACAGTCATCTATGGTCCTTTGGAGCAGTTCAAAGAATTCTTCTTTAACATCTACTCGCTCATCTTCATTTGGCCCGTACACAATGACAAAATTGACAATTTTATCTTCTTCTTTCAGATCTAACACCATTATTCGCTCTGAGATGAATTTCCATCCCTTGATGTTACTAACTTGATTCCTGGCCACAATACAGCCAACACCTCCCTTGGCTCTCTCCGTCATAGGGACACCACTGTAGAGCAGCATACTTCCATCGTGATCTGTGATTCCTTGCCCCTTTTTCTTGGTTTCAGTCAGAGCCAAGACTCCTAATTTTGCTTTCCTCATCTCCCCTACTAACTCGTTTTCCTTTCCCTTAATTCCTCTTATATTCCATGTTCCATAAATCGTAGTCCGTAAGCCATGCCAGTTCGTCGCCGTTAAGATCCGTCCGGTTTTCTCTCTGTAGTTACTTGTAATCGTGGTTTAAGGCAAACAGGTGATTGGCCTGTTGTGCCTTTGCATGGTGGAGGGGCTGCCTCCTTGCGTCCTATGCAGGCCGTCTGGCTGATTCACGGTTACCCACTACTTCCGGGGGCGCATGATGCACTCAGGTTCAGCCAGACCCTCCTCCTTTTACAGCCGGGCTTGGGACCGGTCTTAGCGGAGTTTCAAGAGCAACAGAAGACCTGTTAGAGGAAGAGCCTGGCTCAGAGAGATAGTCTGTGGAGGGTTACAACAGGTAGACTTACAAGGACAGAGATAAAGAGTCTGAGACGATCCACGTCTATCTAGATATGTTGTAGTATAAATAGATCGATAGACAGAAAGACACAGTTTATATAGAAAGCCAAATAGAGAGACAAAATATACGTACAGATAGCAGTTTAAAGAGACATATATGCGTGTAACAGACGCATAAACAGTCAAGCAGAGACAGACAATAGATAGATAGACCGACAGATACATAGACCTTTGTACTTACAGCTTTGCTCTACGACAGTCCGAGCATAACAAAAATCAGAGCAAGTTTTTCGAGGTGCAGTGGGCAACACTCTTCCATTGAAAGGACAATCTGTATTGGACACACCGTCCACATCGCTGGAACAGTCAATACACGTGAACTCTCTCTGTTCTGCAATATACAAAAACAGCTGTCTCAAAATGTGTCTCGGTGGAAGATACTTGTCTGATATGAACTAAACAAGGAAATCATTTTGTTATTACTTCTAGAAAAAGTCTCTTGTTTCGCCATTCAGTGTTCGGAGCTGTCCACTGGTTTGGCGTCCGTCACTAGAGCATTAGTGAGTTAAATGTGTGGGAGTCTTCAACTGTGTGGCAAGTGTGACATAGAGATGTGCGTCACTAGAACATGAGTGGGTTATAGGTGTGGGGGTCTTAAACTGTGTGGTAAGTGTGACATAGAAGCATGCTGCCTGTTTATATATAACGGAGTGGTGTGGAGGTATGGATCTACCCATGAGAGTTGTTGTTGTTGTTATCGATCCAGCAGCGCATGAGCTTTCGCCCTTTGGCCCAATGCCATGTAGTGGAATTTGCATGTTTTCACAAGCTGTTCTTTTCCTCCGTACGAGGTGTTACACCTGTCTCGTCTCGGAGGGAGTAGCGTTCTTCTAGTCTCGTTGAGTTTTGGGCACTCAAAGAGATTATGGTCAACAGTTTCGCAGGGGTAGTTATATTGTTGTTGTCAGCTGGAGAGTTGAGAGCCAGGCGAGGGCTGAGAATTTAGTATGGATTTTGGCTGCTTCGATCAGGAGTAGACATTTCTTTAGCGGACTGTTTTAAGGTGGGGGAGGTGAGGGTGAGGGTGTAACTGGAAAAGGTAATTGCTTGTTTGTTATGAGTTAGTATATGGCGTGGAGCCGGGATATACAGAGATCAACAAGTTTTGGTAACCTTTTCCCGCCAAAACTAAATATTGACGTCAACACTTGTTTGTCAGGAGGTAGAATTTTGCGTATTGGTTAATGAGAAAAAAGTCAACAAGTCTTAGCAACAATATTTTGTAAATAGTATTTGACGTCATTGTTGATGTGCCCTTTCAAAGAGAACGTAGTAGTACTTGTTTTGTTAGGAGTCCCTATGACCTCAGCTGTATTTTTAACTACTATATTTGCGCAGAATAAGATGATGAAATCAGATGCAATTGAGATATAATTAGATAAATCCCACACGAGAACGCACATAGAAAACATGTTGAGACGTTCTAGCATTCAAGCATCTAAGCATAAATAATGAGTGAGAAACCACTAGGGTAATTCTTCAGTCCACAAGACTCAAGACAGGAGGGACCAATCATATCGATCCTCAAAGAGAGCCTCTAGTCTACAAGACTTAGGGACGAGGGACTAGTAACATGGACCCTCATAGAGCAATCACAGTTGTAGAGATGCCAGCTCAACATTAAAAGAAGAGGAGCCAGTAACATTGAACCTCAAAGACAGACACTAGAGAAGAGACATGAAACAAGACATCGCGCCACAGATACAACACACAAGATACCTGGATCCATGGTTAACAGAAACTCATTAGGTAGGAAACTATAGAGATGTTAGAGTCGACGATCAAGCCGTTAGAACCAGATAGCAATAGAAGCCAGGTGGCAGATACAGACACTAGAACCAAAGTAA
This sequence comes from Candidula unifasciata, assembly GCA_905116865.2. NCBI lineage: Eukaryota > Metazoa > Mollusca > Gastropoda > Stylommatophora > Geomitridae > Candidula > Candidula unifasciata. The sequence continues at coordinate 81,094 of CAJHNH020001268.1, read as the reverse complement.
CTAGAGATGAAGAACACAACGCGAACCTATGAGTATTTAGCCATAGAGAGAACACAGCGCCCTTCAGAATATCATTGATGTTATTTGTGACTTTGCTGAAGTATCACAATAAAGACAGTATAGACGAGAACTGTTGTTTCCAGCCATTTTATTATACAAGCATCAGAGTCACGTGAGAAACATGCAGCAAGCAAGGCATCATCATCATCATCACCACTATCGACACGACCATCTTCCACCTCGTCTATAATCTTCCAATCGACTTCTCCTGTAGGAAACCTAAAGATGAACCTGGGTGTGACAACAACAATAGCAACGAAGAAGAGAACTGTGATTTAAGGGTGGTAATCTGGTAAGCTTAGTTTTAGCTTCGTAACAAACAGGTCATCCCACAGCTGCTCCGTTTCTGTGCCAACAAAAACACACACGGAATTCTATCGCTGTCTCTTGTGAAAGATTGACACAGACTGCCGTCCCAGCATACCCACCATCACACACATGCATTAAAAGCTTAATGCAGTCATCATAAGTGCTAACACAAACAGTCCGACATTATCAATGAAGTTCATATTATACTGCACACCTGCTTCTGAACCAGCAATAAGAGCACGACATTATAAATGAAGTTCATCATCGGCGGAAGCAGCAGTTACAAACAGATCAGCAGTTAAACACGCGATCAATTTCGATCACATAAGGCACCAAGAACTCTGCGGCAACAGGCTAAGTGCCATTTTATGAATCTACAGTTCGTAACACCGCAGTGGTCGCAGTCGAAAAGGTGATATTATCTGTCCGTGGCTGGCTTAGTTGTTTTATGTTTTAGTATCCAGAAGCCATGAGTTGTTAACCCTTAGGCTCGGTATTATGGATATCGCAACCTTTCGGCCTTGATTCCATTGTAAATACCGTAAATCTGGGAGAAAATGTGGCTTTCCTGCCTACCCCCGGGATTGAACCAGGACCACAAGGAGTACGTCACCCGGTCTCCGCGAAATCCGGTTTAGCCAATTCCGCTAGAGAGCCGGGTGGCTGGCTTAGAAACATGTATAAACTATACAAATACTTCATGTACAATTATGATATAAAATTTATGTACCGAGTGCATGTTTAGAGAGACGCACTATTGGTACCATACCATATTATTTTATGTCGTCCTTTAGCGGTGGCTCTCAGCCTTCCTAATGCCACGACCCTTCAACAGTTCCCTCATGTTGTGGCGACCCTTCAACAGTTCCCTCATGTTGTGCCGAAACTTCAACAGTTCCCTCGTGTTGTGGCGACCCTTCAACAGTTCCCTCATGTTGTGCCGAAACTTCAACAGTTCCCTCGTGTTGTGGCGACCCTTCAACAGTTCCCTCATGTTGTGCCGAAACTTCAACAGTTCCCTCGTGTTGTGGCGACCCTTCAACAGTTCCCTCGTGTTGTGGCGACCCTTCAACAGTTCCCTCATGTTGTGGCGACCCTTCAACAGTTCCCTCATGTTGTGGCGACCCTTCAACAGTTCCCTCATGTTGTGCCGAAACTTCAACAGTTCCCTCGTGTTGTGGCGACCCTTCAACAGTTCCCTCGTGTTGTGGCGACCCTTCAACAGTTCCCTCATGTTGTGGCGACCCTTCAACAGTTCCCTCGTGTTGTGGCGACCCTTCAACAGTTCCCTCATGTTGTGGCGACCCTTCAACAGTTCCCTCATGTTGTGGCGACCCTTCAACAGTTCCCCTCATGTTGTGCCGAAACTTCAACAGTTCCCTCGTGTTGTGGCGACCCTTCAACAGTTCCCTCGTGTTGTGGCGACCCTTCAACAGTTCCCTCATGTTGTGGCGACCCTTCAACAGTTCCCTCATGTTGTGGCGACCCTTCAACAGTTCCCTTATGTTGTGGCGACCCTTCAACAGTTACCTCATGTTGTGGCGACCCTTGAACAGTTACCTCATGTTGTTGCGACTCTTTAACAGTTCCCTTATGATGTGACGACCCTACAACAGTTCCCACATGTTGTGCCGACACTTCAACAGTTCCCTCATGTTGTGGCGACCCTTTAACAGTTCCCTCATGTTGTGGCGACCCTTCAACAGTTACCTCATGTTTTGGCGACCCTTCAACAGTTCCCTCATGATGTGGCGACCCCCAAACTGTTAGTTTCCTTCATATCTTCAATGAATATGTGTTTTCCGATAGTCTTAGGCGACCTATGTGAAAGAGTTGTTCGACCCCAAAAAGGGGCGGGGGAGGAGGGGGGTGGGGGGGTCGTCGGTGGGAGGGGGTTGGGGGATCGCGACCGGCAGGTTCAGAACCGTTGTCCTATATGGAGGCATGTGATTGTGGTGTTCGTCCATCACAAGTGACGATTACGAGGATTACTCTTTCCTTCATCCGTCACTATGCTACAGTTGAGTTCTGCGAGTCCAGAGGTGACTTGTTAGTCCAATACGGACCAGAGGGGATTTAGGACAATCAAGGCGGGGAACAGTTTCTGTAGATACTCGGGTCTAAAAAGGTAAAGTCGGGAGATGTGAACCAGCGTCACTGCACACGGTTATAAACCATAAGTGCTTTGCCACCAGTACAGACAGGTGATAAGAAACTGTCCGCCTGTGTCGCAGTCCGCACAAAACTTCGTAGCCACAGCGACGTTCCTCTATTTACCCCAGAGTGTAAACTCTGGTACCAATTTCTTAGAGGCTGAGTGAACCCCGGAAACCGCCCGGGTATTTGTAGCCTATCTTCGCTGTTTAGTTGCCTATTATCTAGATACCTCGAAACTCATCGAGACTCTTCAGATAGACGTTCGCCATATAATCCAGTCTTGTGCAGCAGCCTCCCAAGGAGGAGGGTTTCTACAGAAAGCTTTACAAGTTATGGCTTTAGCGTATCCTTAAGCATGTTTGTGTCTGACCACCAAGATAAAACCCGCCTCCTTGTATCTCGTCATAAAAGATAATCTTTGGGAGCCGATTGCCTGGCAAGCGAACTATGAGATCTGCATTAAATCTGTGACTGCAGCAAGATGGTATCGAAGCTGAGAATGCCATCTCTAATTCGACAATACCAAGGAGCCTGTTCTGCCACTTGATGTTCAGTATTTTTCTTTGACAGACTGTATGATAATGGTTCAAGCTTCTTTGCCTGATGTCTGTATACAGTCAATGTTTCACAAGCATACTGTAGTATACCTTCAGTTTGGTTTGCAGCTCTGTATACCTTCAGTTTGGTTTGCAGCTCTGTATACCTTCAGTTTGGTTTGCAGCTCTGTATACCTTCAGTTTGGTTTGCAGCTCTGTATACCTTCAGTTTGGTTTGCAGCTCTGTATACCTTCAGTTTGGTTTGCAGCTCTGTATACCTTCAGTTTGGTTTGCCGCTCTGTATACCTTCAGTTTGGTTTGCAGACTGATACCACGTCGGTGTCAGACATTAGTGTTTAGTCTGGTAAATGCACAGCTGGCTTTCGAGATGCTGGTGTTGACCTCATCGTTGATGAAATTTTGAATAGTGAAATACTGTTCTACCGGGGTACGCGAATCTATCCATACCCCTTAATTTCTGCTATTTTCTCAAATGGATGGTTCAATAAACACTGCCTGGTGCCGTATGGTACATGATTTCCGTTTTGTGCGTTTTGACGGTCAGTAAGTCCAAAGTTGGCTCAAGCCTCAGAGAATCTGTCAATATTATACTGCACACCCGCTTCTGAACCAGCAATAAGAGCACGGTCAACAGATGATCCATGATAACATGATTTAACTTTGCATTTTGCTTCAAACGCAATGGGTTGAAGAGTTTTCATTCAATGATGCGTAGGTGATATCCGTGAATGTATCGCCATTTAAAAAAATCGAACAACATAGCTGAGAAAATAGTACTGAAAAGAATTGGTGTAAGTACACATGTCTGTTTTACACAGTGTTTGGGACTGAGCCTCTAGAGGCAGGGGATAAGAAGTGTTGGTGTTGTGGGTAGTGTCCCCCCCCCTCTCCGCCACCTTACTTCACCCTATGTCTAGTGAATATCTATTCACGAAAGGAGCGTCCATTGCGTGGCAGCCTCTTGACCTAGCAAAACCTCTCTTACCTCAAGACCATTGTGCGTGGCGAAGAGTCACAGCCTTCCCGATGTAGTCCTGGTTACTGGGTGTGCAAATCCCCCGGCAAAACACAATGGATCTAGAGGAGCAAACCTCGATAATAAACACGGTGCACCACACCGTTCTGTCCCTTGTGGGAGGGAAGGAGCAGGAGGTGTGTTGAACAGTCTTAGGAGTGGAAACAAGTATGCTAACACCCCCCCCCCCCTGAATACCGGAAACTATCGTGAAGGCACAGGGACTCAGGACGTGACGATCCAGTTGCCCCAACTACTCATGCTTAGGCCATGCTTAGAGCCATGAAGAGCTAAGCGAAACCAGCAGGCAATCTCGTGGCGGAGAATGAGCATACTGTGAGCCCCACCTTAGCTACGTGTTAAAGGGGAAGGCAGAATCACAACCCATATCTCCTTTAGAACTGGTACAGGGCATTTCTGGCTGCTGCCCGGGGAGGTAGGTAATCCACAGACACCCCAGCACCACAATGCCATGAATATGTCAACATTTAAGAAAACATATGAGATCGGTCGTCGCCTCGTCTATCAAGGCCCGCGCCAGATAGTGGGCAACCAGGCTGTCATGTGCGAAAAATTGGCTACTGGAAAATTTAAGGTAAACAGAAAACTCAGACACCCCAGGAGGAGGCAGAGTGGGAGGGAGAGCAAAGAGAACTCAGACCGCACAGCAAAAATTACACAGATGCTTTATATTCTGCAGCTGAACATCTGTGGAATAAGAAATAAGAAACTTGAACTTGCCAAACTGCTAAACAGCCAAAGGGTACACGTGGCTGCCCTACAAGAAACTCTGCATAAAGACTCTGATCTGCATCTCATTGGATATACTAGTTATGCCTGTAAGTGCAATGACTGCCGGCGCATAGTGACCTATAACAGAAATTACATACAATGAGATGTAACAATGCTATCAACATCTCACCCTACAGATGTGCAAAAAATAACTATCTGGCACAATGGAGCCCACCTATCCCTCAGTCGACCTGATCTGACCATCTGGTCATTCGACTTAGCAGACGAAAGTTACCCCCAAGTCCTGGACTACATAGAAAGTGACCACAAACCTATACTCACAACTGTAAGCACCCCCGCTGAATTACGCTTCAAGCAGAGAACCCGTTGGAATTTCTGAAAAGCAAACTGGAAACTATTTCAGGAAACATCTGAAAACATCTTTAGCCTAAAGACTAAATGGAGACCTTAGAAGACTGCATGAGTACAGCCAAATATAGAAACTAAAGGTTAACTATACAAAGACGGTCTACAGTCTTTACCAAAAGCCATCAAGTAGCAAGGAAGAATATTAACCTGAGGCTAGACAAACGCCAAGTGATGAAAGAAGAGCATCCTACATATCTTGGAGTCACACTTGACCGACAGCTGAGCCTCAAGAACCATATTAAAAACGTAAGGAATAAGGCATTGAGGAGGTTACAGTTATTAAAGAGACTTGCAGGTACATCATGGGGATCAGACAAGGAAACTCTGAGGGGCTTATATCTTGGATATGTTCGCTCTGTGATAGAGTGCAACAACTCACTGCTTACAACCTGCTCCAAAACTAACCTAGAGACTCTTGACAGAGTACAAAATAATGCCCTCCGATTAATCTGCTGAGCTATGCAGTCTACACCAACTGCTGCATGTGAAATCCATACAAATGTGCGGAGAGGAAAAAAAAAATACTTTAGAAATTTATGAAAGATGCGTTAGAAAGAATCGTAACCGTCCTAATAGACATCTTGTAGAAAACTGGGAATACAAACAAAGAATAAAGCACAAATCGGTTTTACACTGTGTTAATGAAATTCAGGACAGATACCACCTCCCAGAAAGACGTATAGGCATTCAGAATGTTGCAAGAAACCTAACACCACATGCTCGCTTTAAAGCTCCAGAAGTCCGAATTAAATTGGTAAACGAGGAAACCAAACAGTCTGACCCAATCGCTCTTATGAACTCATCACTAAAGACCGTTGATTCTTACCCCCAAAG
>CAJHNH020001268.1:0-67500 GCA_905116865.2 Candidula unifasciata | reverse complement strand
ATAAAACCGACAGAAAGAACACGAACGATGGATCCTACTTTGGCCTAACTTAAGTTAAGTATTTATACAGTGGAGAAGCTGTCTTAGGTGTGTGTTTCAAGAACGTTTTAGCTGAACACCACTAGTCTTTTCCAGGTCTGCGACATTTCACGGCGGGATCATCTCCCCTTGCCAGAAGCCCCGACGTCACCTCCTGTGCCAATGTTTGCATAAGGCACAAGCAAACAATGGCCGCACTGACAGGGACAACATTTTAGGCTGGCATTATAATGGCTCAGATCGAGATTCTGTTCAAATGGGATGGTTGTAGAAAAATAGGATGAGACAAGTGGCCCACGCCTGAAATATTTAACTTAACTGTCGTTTTTTTTAGAAACATACGCTTGGTGTATTTTGTATTATATGAACGGGTGACGTGGTTTTATGATGAATTTTGTAGATGTAGACTCATATAATGGGTAAAAGGTAATTCCTATGATTGTATGGATATTAACTGGATATCGATTGGACATAGTGTGGGCATGGTGTAACTTTGCCCTCCCGTCCATCTCTGAATGTTGTACGTCCACATGTAACGTTTCTTCCGGTATATCTCTGTATATACACCCACGGTTAACTCTACCTTCCCTTCCATCTCTGAACGTTGTACACGCACGGTAAACTCTACCTTCCCTTCCATCTCTGAAGGGTGTACACCCACGGGTAACTCCACCTTTCCTTCCACATCTAAACGGTGTACACCCATGGTTAACTCCATTTTCCCTTCCATCTCTAAACGTTGTACACCCACGGTTAACTCCATCTTCCATTCCATCTCTGAACGTTGTACACCCACGGTTAACTCCATCTTCCCTTCCATCTCTGAACGTTGTACACCCACGGTTACCTCCCTCTCCCTTGGATCTCTAATGGTGTACACCCACGGTTAACTCTATCTTCCCTTCCATCTCTGAACATTGTACACCCACGGTTAACTCCATCTTCCCTTCCATCTCTGATGGTGTACACCCACGGTTAACTCTATCATTCCTTCCGTCTCTGAACGTTGTACACCCACGGTTAACTCCACCTTCCCTTCCATTTCTTATGGTGTACACTCACTGTTAACTCCACCTTCCCTTCCATTTCTGAGGGTGTACACCCACGGTTAACTCCTCCTTCCCTCTCATCTCTGATGGTGTACACCCTCGGTTAACTCCACCTTCCCTTCCATTTCCGATGGTGTTCACTCACGGTTAACTTCACCTTCCCTTCCATCTCCGATGGTGTACACCCACGGTTAACTCCACCTTCCCTTACATTTCTGATGGTGTACACTCACGGTCAACTCTTTCTTCCCTTTTATCTTTGATGGTGTACACCCACGGTTAACTCCACCTTATCTTAATCTCTGAATGTTGTACACCCACATTTAACTATATCTTCCCTTCGATCTCTAAACTTTGTACACCCACGGTTAACTCTGTCTTCCCTTTCATCTCTGAATATTGTACACCCACGGTTAACTCCATCTTCCCCTCTGGATGTTAGACATCCACATGTAACTTTGTCTTCCAGTCTGATGTCGCACCCTCATGGTTAACTCTATCTTTCTGTCATTCTATGAATGTTGTACACCCACTGGTACTTTTGTCTTCCATTCTATCTCTAATGATGTACAACTCCCTCCCAACCCTCCCACCTCCAGCATACAACAGTATTAAGTGACCCACCTAGACGAAGGGAATATCTCCACAATAAACAAGAAGCAAAAGAGTATACTTTTTTTAAAATCTTATCCTGGCACACGGTATAGTAGAGGTCCCTTTAGGCGTATAGGGCATATAGGGCTAGACCTGTATTTTTATAGACCGATCGGCACAAGATGAGTGATGTGGACAGCATCACACCGACCGCCTTTACTTCCCAGGACTGCACCCAAGATCCACTTAAGGCTGGGTCGACCTGGAAGTCAATGTCATTTTTGAAAAGGGTTTCGGCTCCGCCAGCTAGCTAACTCCCGACCTTCCGATCTGCACGCGAGCCTCTAGCCGCTACGCCACTGCGACTCCATGGCACATGGTACGCTTTAGCTAAATAAGAAAAGAAATTTCCCGGCCATTTTTTTAAATTAAACAATTCACACAGAAAGCTAGCATTCTAAGAGGTAGGCCCCAGGAAGCTGTCTGCTGCATTTAGCAAATACGAACATTACGTCACTAACGACTTTTCAATGATAAGTCAAATAGACATAGCATATCGGCGCATGTCTAGTGATCTGAGAGACATCTTCCGGTGCTAAATTGTGATCAGTAAACACAAGACAACGATTCAACCCCGTCTCCTGGGGGTTCATATGTTAATTCAGAGAAGGCTTTTAATCGAGTCGTCAGACAACATCTATGGATGCTGTAAAACACTACAGAGTCAACATTCGGTCAAGCTAGACACGTCTTATACTCCCAGCTGCGCACAGCAATAACAAATATAAGACTTTCACAAACACCTAAGATCATATTTGGAGCACGGTGAGGGTTTGGACAATCTCACCTGCTGTTCATAATAATAATAATAATAATAACAATAATAATAATAATAATAATAATAATAATAATAATAATAATAATAATAAAATTTTTAAAAAGCCCTCAGCAAAGCTAGGCAAACGTGATCAGATCAATGGAAGTGATTAAAAGTTAGTTGCGTATCCTTTACAGGGACGTTGCAGAACCAACCCTAACAGCCCCTGGCTGTTGTGTGGTTTCTCTAGGCAAGTTACATCCCCATAGTTTGCCATTGCTTTCTGGCGGTCAGCCTTCTTGATACCACTGTCGAAACGCAACGTAAGACGCATTGCCCGCAGCTGGGATCGAACCTGGCATCCCGGCATTACGAAGCGAACGCGTTCGCATCGGAACTGAATCAAACAACTAACAAAATCACAACCTTCACATTTAGCAGCGAGAGTACTGGCGATGGGGGCCATTCAAAGAGTCCCAAGTGCAGGGCCTCTCTTGTCGCAATCAGCTTGAAATAATTAGATCTCTCTCTGGTATAAACTGACACAGGGTTCAGGTTTCATCACGGACAAAGACAAAACAGAGAAGAAGGAAAGAAAAATCGGCCCTTTTGAGCACTCATATTTCAGAGTACCAATGCCTGTTATCAATAATGCATGTTACGTTTATAATAAAAACACTTACATTATATAATAATGCATACACACATCATATATACACAATCATACGTATTCAAACACACGTACGCTTTCTCTTATATTCTCAAACATACACATACACAATCATATACATACATACATAATACACACCCCTACATACATACATACACCACATGCATACATAATACAAGCATACATACATCCACACATACAAACACATGCACACAGAGATTCCATACATACACACCTACACATGCATGCATGCATAAACACACATAGAATCACATATACAATCACCCACATACACACACATACGCCAACAATCACACAATACACTCACGTACAATCACACGTATACGTACACTCACATACATACCACATACTTACACAGCTACATATGCATACATACATACATACATACATTCATCCACCAACACGCATACATATACACACAGATACATACATACATTCACCCATATATGTCTACACACATTACATACATACACACACATGCATGCATACACACATATGCAATCACACATGCATACACCTACATAATACATACATACATACACACATACATACCTGCATACACACATACGTGCATACATATTATACACATACACACCCGCAATTACAAATACACTCATATACAATCACACATACACCCACGAACATTCACCCACATAGTTAAACCATACATACATAAATACACACGCACATACGCCCACATACCTACACAGCTACATTTACATACATTCATGCACATACATACATACATATACAGATGCAAACAGATAGATAGATAGATAGATAGATAGATAGATAGATAGATAGATAGATAGATAGATAGGATAGATAGATAGATAGATAGATAGATAGATAGATAGATAGATAGATAGATAGATAGATAGATAGATAGATAGATAAGATAGATAGATAGATAGATAGATAGATAGATAGATAGATAGATAGATAGATAGATAGATAGATAGATAGATAGATAGATAGATAGATAGATAGATAGATAGATAGATAGATAGAGATGATAGATAGATAGATAGATAGATAGATAGATAGATAGATAGATAGATAGATAGATAGATAGATAGATAGATAGATAGATAGATAGATAGATAGATAGATAGATAGATAGATAGATAGATAGATAGATAGATAGATAGATAGATAGATAGATAGATAGATAGATAGATAGGATAGATAGATAGATAGATAGATAGATAGATAGATATATAGAGAGAGAGAGAGAGAGAGAGATAGATAGATAGATAGATAGATAGATAGATAGATAGATAGATAGATAGATAGATAGATAGATAGATGATTAGATAGATAGATAAGATAGATAGATAGATAGATTAGATAGATAGATAGATAGATAGATAGATAGATAGATAGATAGATAGATAGATAGATAGATAGTAGATAGATAGATAGATAGATAGATAGATAGATAGATAGATAGATAGATAGATAGATAGATAGATAGATAGATAGATAGATAGATAGATAGATAGATAGATAGATAGATAGATAGATAGATAGATAGATAGATATGATAGATAGATAGATAGATAGATAGATAGATAGATAGATAGATAGATAGATAGATAGATAGATAGATAGATAGATAGATAGATAGATAGATAGATAGATAGATAGATAGATAGATAGATAGATAGATAGATAGATAGATAGATAGATAGATAGATAGATAGATAGATAGATAGATATATAGATAGATAGATAGAGCGAAAAGGAAAAACAAAAGTAAACTCGAAGCTAAAGAAACATAGGATAGTCGCACAAGTAGACAGACAGGATGTGTTGTAAAGGTATGTAAGTGCATATACAAAGAGAAAAATAAGAAACTGCTGAAGTATGATTCACACAAAAAAGGGGTAACGCACACAATTAGTTGCTAAAACAGGATACAAAAAGAAGCCCATGCAAACTTCCTTTAAAAAAAAAAAAAACGTAGAGCAAATATTAGAGTTGCTTGCATTCGATCTCAGAGAATGTGCATATAAAAAAAAAAAAGTATGAATTTACTTGCTTGGCATTGCTTGGCATAAGCAGTATCTTCACTTTTCGTCCTTTTTAGGATGAAATTTTTCGTTATTTGAAGCCCTACTCTGGCTTTTACCAGGGGTCGCAATATAGCCCCGCCATAAATATGGCCAATTGTCTGAACGCGGTTTCTGAGACCTCTCCACGGCGATCCTCATCCACATGGTGGCACATTGTGTCATCGGGTGTTTATCGCTTGTGTCATGTCCTGGTGGGGTAAAACGTCAGTCAGTCAGTCAGACATACGCAGGAGATCTTAAGGACAAATGTAAAATTTGATATTCCCACCCAAGTCTTTATCAACGGAGTAGTTTAGTTGCGTATTCTTTAAGGACGTTGCAGAACCAAACCTAACAGCCTCTGGCTGTTGTGTGGTTTTTCTAGGCAAATTTACGTCCAGTAGTTTGCCATTGCTTCTGGACGGTCAGCTTTCTCGATACCACTGACGAAACTATGGACCGCAGCTGGGATCGAACCCGGCATCCCGGCATTACGAAGCGTTCACATCGACTTAGCCACAGAGCCGACTATCAACGGAGTACTGAATAGACTGAATTGAAAATAGGCTGTGACTAGAAAACTAAAAAGACAAGATAAATGAACCTGTAACCGCCAAATTACATCTGCAACCAGAAATACATAACATGAGAGAATATGGACCGAAGAGCTTTATAATGTAACGAAAAAAAATTAGAAAGCTGCTGCTGCTTTTTCTTGTTCTTCTTGTTCTTGTTCTTGTTCTTCTTCTTCTACTTCTTCTCCTCCTCTTCTTCTTCTTCTTTTTCTTCTTCTTCTTACTCTTCTTCGTCATCATCATCGTCACCATCATCATCATCTTCTTCTTTTTCTTCTTCTACTTCTTCGTCTACCTCTGGACATTAGACCAGAATGTTGTGTGCACATCCGTTTTGCATATGTGACTTTTTGTTTGCAGGTGAATGGTTCCTTGCCTCTCAGGCAGATGTAGTCCGATTTTAAAGGAAAAAAAAAAAAAAAACAACATCGACAGCGTTAGAAAAAAAAAAAAAAAAAAAAAAACAGGAGAGGAATCTTAGCAAATTAAATAACAAATAAATTTGTGCTAAATATGGATCCCTGCAGAGCCATAACTGAATGAATGCCTAAACTACGAAGAAAACGATGTTCCAGTGAGAGCGGTTTGATCACCAGAGTAAGATTTGTTGACAGCAACTGAGATGTTGATTTCACCGTGGTGTTCAGAGTTATTACCACGCGGGTTGCGTGAGGGACTAATTTAAAAGTCACAAAGTAAATATCAAAAAGATGTCCCCAGAAATGTCGTGAAGCGATTCAAACCACCCCTAAACACTCGACTATTCGTGACGTTAAAGCCCTAACGGGCAGGTCACATTTCAAATATAGACCCGTCCGGTGGGTATATAGTCCCTCATATCTATTTATACCTTTATATGGCGTAATAGGTATTTCTATATACTATAGTTGTCTTGAAAAGTCTACATTTTCAACCGTACAATTGTATGATAACTCTGTCGGTGTTTACCAGGGCAACCAGGAAAAGAAGCAGTCTACCCAAATCAGCCTGTTCAGATCACCATGGACTGAGAAGAGTAGTGGCATCCACCACACCTGAATAAGCTGATCAGTGATCATATACATCATGCTCTTTTTACAGGTCAACCTGGAGCCATGATGATGATCACCGATACTCTCATAGACTGACTCTGGCTGATTCAGCAGTACCTTCTGGACTTTGATTCCTGAACTCTAATTACCTGTGAACATCTTTGATTGTCTTGATTATATATATATATATATATATATATATATATATATATATATATATATATATATATATATATATATATATATATATATATATATATATATATATATATGTTTTATTTATTACATGCCTTTGGAAGTTTTCATTACTGACTTGGGTGTCCCTGTTTCACGGTTCAAACTGTCTAGCATTTATGTATGTGTGACCATTAATCTTAATCTGTGTTAACATGCCTGTGGTATTACAATATCATAGCTTTGGAGCTATCTTCTTATAATAGTGGGGACGTCCAGCCAAGTTGCGCCTAGGGATATTATATATTTTGTAGTGCCATAGCTTGAGTTGTCCTACTCCTGAAATAGGTTGGGTGTATACTGGCCACGGGATACCCTTTAGACCAAAACGAGCCGACACCTCAACATATTATATTTCAGAGTGCTGTTGGTTCTTAAGGATAAATCCTTAAAACAGGCACGCGACACGAGCGGTATGTGACAAGAAGCCAACTCTCAATTTCCTACCACTGATTATTGATTTATAAATAAACATCACAGCACAACAAGCACATCTTTAAATGCCCCGTTTCCAGCAGCAAAAGTTTTAAGGTGTAGATGCTGAATCTTTCAGTAGCTTACAGATTGTACACACGTGGTTCTCTCATACATCTATTCTTGTTGGAACCACATTTATGCCCTTTATGGATACGTGGGACACGCCTTTGTTTCCTACGCTGTTATTAAGGGAGCGACACAAAACACTGGGCTTCTCTGGATCGCCCTTGACCTAGTCAGTTAACACCACTCCGTCTTCTTATGCAATACATTGTGTATTGTCGTGCCTGTCTGAACTAGTTTAATACATAAGCACATCATCAGCAAATGTCAAAGTTCGCCCTGGTCCAGCCGGCTGAATTTTTCCTAGACTTGTTGTATATTTGTTGAACAAGACACATATAGCAATGGTGATCCTTAAGGAAGACCAGGGCTGGTGCAGGTTGGATCCGATCTCCATATTTCGGAACAAAATACCAATGTTATTTTAAACAGAAATTTTCCCATTAAATTAGGCAGTCATGGTCTCACGCCGCAGTCGATGAGGCACTGCAAGAGATGAGTGAAGTCAATGCCGTTTTAAGCACCTTTAAGATCTATCGCAACAGCCACTATTTCTTGCTGTTGTTGAAATCCCTAATACACATCATATTCGAATGTACCAGCATAGACCCATGTTGCCTTTAATGGGTCTACAGCTGCACATGGTGTCCGGTAGCATTTCCTTTCTCTCTAGGCGTGACGTCACTTTCTTTACCACAATATTACAAGGTAATGATTCTATAACTGATGAACTGTCAGCGATCCCTGCCTGGTTTAGGAAATGGGTTAAGATTGCAAAGGGCTTTGAGAAATTTATGTCGCATATTTGTATCTTGCAGACTGATTATGCAAAATGTGTGAAATTAACTAATAATTGAAAACATGGTGTGCTTCACACATCGTTTTCTCTATAATCTTTGTTGACTCTATGACGGAGTAAACAAGGGATTGTAAAAGGGTTTGTCCGCGTTGCCTGTATCAGGGTTTTTCTCTTCACATAAAAATTTCTGGAGTTCACAGATAACACCCTCAGGTCCATCTCGTCACTTTCTGTAGCTTTAACTGTATGAACGCTTCGACCAACGGTGCCTTTATCGACTGCACAGCGTCCATACACAGCACACACACGTTTAGATATTCACAAGCCCCCCCCCCCCCCCCCCCCACCCCCGCCCCCACCCCCACCCCCACCCCTTTCTCCCGCAACCAGAAATTTAACAATTATGTAACTGTTGTTGAATGAGTTTCCATGTCGTACATAGTGTTGACATTTCAAATGTGAAACGTTCACAATTTCATGATTCTATCTCCATCATGAACAGAGGGGGAAAAAAACTGTGGGGCT
Organism: Candidula unifasciata; assembly: GCA_905116865.2. Classification (NCBI taxonomy): domain Eukaryota; kingdom Metazoa; phylum Mollusca; class Gastropoda; order Stylommatophora; family Geomitridae; genus Candidula; species Candidula unifasciata. The sequence goes on along the minus strand of CAJHNH020001268.1, from coordinate 58,549 downwards.
GTACACTCTAAATGTCCATGACATACTGGTGTAATCAAGTAAGTCAAGTAGACAGACATCTAGTGATAGCATGTAAACTGAAGTAGTTAAGTAAGCCAAGTATACAGACATCTAGTAATAGCATGTAAACTGAAGTAGTCAAGTAAGTCAAGTATACAGACATCTAGTGATAGCATGTAAACTGAAATAGTCAAGTAAGCCAAGTATACAGACATCTAGTGATAGCATGTAAACTGAAATAGTCAAGTAAGCCAAGTATACAGACATCTAGTAATAGCATGTAAACTGAAGTAGTTAAGTAAGCCAAGTATACAGACATCTAGTAATAGCATGTAAACTGAAGTAGTCAAGTAAGCCAAGTATACAGACATCTAGTGATAGCATGTAAAATGAAGTAGTCAAGTTAGCCAAGTATACAGACATCTAGTGATAGCATGTAAACTGAAGTAGTCAAGTAAGCCAAGTATACAGACATCTAGTGATAGCATGTAAACTGAAGTAGTCAAGTAAGCCATGTATACAGACATCTAGTAATAGCATGTAAACTGAAGTAGTCAAGTAAGTCAAGTAGACAGACATCTAGTGATAGCATGTAAACTGAAGTAGTCAAGTAAGCCAAGTATACAGACATCTAGTGATAGCATGTAAACTGAAGTAGTCAAGTAAGCCAAGTATACATACATCTAGTAATAGCATGTAATCTGAAGTAGTCAAGTAAGTCAAGTATACAGACATCTAGTGATAGCATGTAAACTGAAGTAGTCAAGTAAGCCAAGTATACAGACATCTAGTGATAGCATGTAAACTGAAGTAGTCAAGTAAGTCAAGTATACAGACATCTAGTAAAAGCATGTAAACTGAAGTAGTCAAGAAAGCCAAGTATACAGACATCTAGTGATAGCATGTAAACTGAAGTAGTCAAGTAAGTCAAGTATACAGACATCTAGTAATAGCATGTAAACTGAAGTAGTCAAGTAAGTCAAGTATACAGACATCTAGTGATAGCTATGAAATAACTTGGCTTTTTCACACTGAGCCGACACGCTAGCAGAATAACTACAAAATCAGGGATATAGGGAAATAGGGATACGAACCAGCAACCACAGGACAGGCAGGCATATGTTCTAGTCATACGGAATCGCTACTCCCCTTTGACAAGAACTGGATTAATTATTTGCTCTGCTGCCTTTGAATCGGCGACTGTGACTTTGGCGTTGCGAACGCTCTTCGTAAGGTCGGGGTGCCGGGTTTGATCCCAGCTGCGGGCCTTGCGCCTTGCGTTGGTTCCGACAGTGGTATCGAGAAAGCAATGGCAAACAACTGCACGTAAACGTGCATAGAAAAACCACAAAGGCTAACAAATGCTGGGGCTGATTCTGCGACGTCCTGTAAAGGATACGCAACTAACTTTTAAAACTTTTTCGTTCCCTTCAAAACCAGCTGTTCTCTGTCATATGACCACGTTAAAGCCACAAAGGACAGCGAACTCTGGCCCGTATTTTGTCTGTTGTCTTTGAACACGGACCACAAACGAATGGCTGTTGCCTCAGAGTTTACTCCGCGAACACAGTTAGGGCCTAACCCTGTTTGCTGAAGAGATTTGCTTTAGATTTAAAAGAAATGGAGGAGACTTAAACGTTGTCCTTTATGATACTTGTCTGACAGTCATTACGGTCATGGCTGCAGAGTAACGCTGATGTGTGAGAGAAATGGGGAGTAAAATATGTGACGGTTAATTAGAGACTACAAATGTGTGGGCGAAAGTATTCTAAACATGTGTATGGAAATTGGAGTCAGAATGTGTGGGTGAACTAAAGATGTAAATATGCGCATGCATCAATTCACAACCAGATTATGGAAAATCAGCCAGTATACTTGCATATTCATGTCTTATTTCACCTGCAAATCCTGTGAAAAACATCCAAAGGACGCTAAATACCCAAGATCTCAATAGGCATGCTTGCCACTCTTTACGGAACATACCGGTCTCCACCTTTCTCAGCATGCTATGTGAGTCGGTTAAAATTACGAAATGTGTACACAGATGGTTCTCACGCAAGCGAAAGACTGCAGTGACTGTCTCTACCTCTATTCTCAAACTAGGTGTTGTGGTATCATATGTAAGGCTTTGTTGCACGAAACGATGTCCATTCACTTTTGCTGATAAAACCCAAAAGCTTTGTGTACCTCTTGTCTTTTCGTCGTCCCTATGTGGGATGCCACTTTTCGTTATTTTGAAGCCCCGCCTAGGCTGTTGTCGTGTGCCCTCATATAGCCTAACGGTTAAAAGGGATTTCTGGGACCTCTCCACTGGTGATCCCCATCGGAATGGTGACACTTTGTGTCACCGGGTGTTTATCGCTCTGTGTGATGTCCTGGTGGGGTAAAACTTACTCGAGTGCCTCTCAACACAGAGTCTTGTATATAGATAATCACATCGCCTGGGCGAGTATAGTCATGATTCAATATTTAAACTGATTCTGCAGAGCCCGCTAGCCGGTTCCTGCACTCACTGCTCAGTAAGATCAAAACCCTACACAAGTCTGGGACATTCTGATCCATTCCTCTTCTCGCCCAATGTTATCAAGCCTGCACACAAGTCTTATTGTGTCTTTAGCTTGCGCCATGCAAGACTTTCCTCTTTTCGGTCTGTGACACTTAACTCTGTCCAGGGCTTTATGCAGGAGATGTTTTTTATCTACGGCTACTCTGAGATATGACTTTGCCTGCAGCGCCTTGAGTCTATATGTAATAATTGGCAGTGCAAAGTATATATCGCATACGTACTACCAGGGTATCATTTGTACATCCCAGAAAATACCCTCATGACTTCATGCTGTAGACGTTCAAGTTTTATTAGGTGACACTTTAATATGGTAGGCATTCCAAGTCCATTATCTATCCCTGACAGGATCGAATCCTGGAACATTGTGAACAGCAATGTTTGTTCCATGTTTATTGCTGTAATAAACTTGAGTGCACTGAGTCCTTTTTTTTGGCATTTTACCGCAACTGCATCCACATGATCCTTTAAGAAAGGCTCTTGTCGAAAATGATACCCAGGTACCTTCTTTTATTTTCTCGTATGATGTTTCCGTAATTAATTGTGAGACCAGGAACATGAGCTCTAATAATTATATTGTCCAGAAAGCACCACATTTCTGGGTTGATGCCAACACCCACGTCTGTACACCAGTAATTCACTTTGTCTACAGATGCCTGTAGTTCTAAGCTTGTTGTTTCCTATGGCTCCCCTGCCTATGTGCAAAAACATCTCTGCAAACGTCAATATCCTTCCAACACCTGGTTCGTCAAGTTTTGCAGTCGTGCTTGCATACAAATTGAAATGTACTAGTGAAACTGCATAACCTGGGGCGATATTGCATGGTTATGAAGTCCATGTACCTAGGCTAAGGGCAACCATACGTGAATGTAGGACACCTGCTATCCAGTTCACAAGCCAGGGACAAACCACCTTCTCCGCGAGCGCGAATATCAAAATAGTATATCTGACCCCATTGTAGGCATCCTCAAGATCAAGTGCTGCCACCACTGTCTCCTGTCTATTCTGGAACATTTTCATAAACATTAAAGGCAAATGTAGTCACGTGTGACGAGGTATTTTTTTTTTCTGGCCGGAAATTGCCCAGACATCTTGGCAAGAGCTCTACTGCAATAATGTCAAGCACCTGGCCAAAAATATTTTGAAGGGTGATAATCCAGAAACCACTGAGTCTGGAATGATCTTACCCTGGTTTTTTGGAAGAGGTATTAAATAGCTATGCACACAGACATGTGGTGCTAAGGTTGTTCTAATTGTCGTGCTGAAGTAGAAAGCCATCTTCCTCAAGTCTTCCTCACGCATGTCCTTCATGTTGGCATATCTGACTCCGTCTGGCCCCAGTAGTGTTTTGTTTGTTGTCTGCAAGGTATGTTTTATATCATCCACACTGATAATCTCATGACATAATTTTCATTTATGGTATTCAAAACATCATACATAACTGAATTTCTACGTTCCCTACCATTATGATCAAACTGTTTTATAAATCGCTACAAATATGCACCCCCTTTATCGTGTCTGTTGTCAGTGTAATAGAGCGATCATTTCATTTTATCTGCCTGTGAATTTTCCAAAACCTTCTCAGCGATCTATTCCTTCCAATTTCATTCATAAAATTTTTCCATTTAGTCTTGTTTAAATCTGTTGCATACCACTTGAACTCTTCTACTTATCCCTTTTAACCTGTTCTACCTTCTCTACCCATTCTTGTAACCTGTGAGGTGACTTTCGCCCTTTCTATAGTTGTTTAACTGCTGCTCTCTTTTCTTTCCATGCCTGTTCGACTTCTTGGTTCCGCCATGAAGGCTGCTCAAAGGCAAAAAGGGTGGTTCTGTTTCATATTTTCTGCCAAGGGCTTCCAAGACGGGTATTGGCCCTATGATAATTAAAGGTCTTACTCGTTCTTAAAGCCTTAATCTGGTTGAATTTGGACATTAGGACTGAACATGGCATTTGGTGGCTCCATGATCACACAGGAGATACTATTTTGTGTCTAGCACTGCTGACTGCTTAAAAACGGCCAAATCAGTAACCGTATCTACATACCTGGCTTTGTTGCCATTCTAACTGACATACTATCGTTTATACAGAGTATTTCTGAATCAACCATGACCCCTGCATGCGTATTTTCTTGTCTGTTTACCCCAGTTCTGTCCCATGCTCTGTTCTTTGGATTAAAATTGCCACAAATGCCCATTGCCAAGGACTTCAGCTAACTCTCTGAGGCAATCCGACTAATATTTTGTAAAAAGAGAGTCAATTGCAGCGTAAACATTTACTAAATTCCCAGCTGTGCCATCGTTTTCTATCCGTATATCCTGAGGCATAACCTCAGGGTTCTCCCCAGTGAGTTCATCATTGTCGGAGTTCCAAGTGTCCAATAGCTGCTGGACCGTAACTTCCAAGTTCAAAAACAGAACCAGACTTATCGTCCCAAGGAAAACCCTTTTAACCAAAGATGTTCAGGTCTACTGTGCAACTGCATAGTTTGTCAGGCTGTAGTCGAACAACTCTGATGGAAGTTCTCGGTGCTAGATGAATTCTCTGCGTCCAGAGTCTAGGTTATGCCTGCGACATCATTCACCAGGTGAGGGGTGTGATGAACTTACACATGTCAACAAGCAAACAACGACATAGGCTGTCGTCTGCTAGAGCTGTTGAGAGTCATTGAATACACATTCCAAAGAAGGACTACATTGGTGATGGAATCCATCAATCACATCAATCGCGATATGCAAACTAAAAGGTTCTCAGCTGCATCTCCGCTACCAAGAAACGAACCATGTCAGACAAGCTCTCCAGCTTGTCTGCTCTGGTTAAGTTAAAGTGTCTCTGCATGGGCCAGCAAAAGAGGAAAGAGCTCCAACTGTGAAGCTAGCAAATGGCTTGGGGTGCCAAGATGTAATCCATATTAGAAGATGAGCGAAAGATCGGTGAAGATACTCGGTTGAAACTGAAAGCCATCAATCAGTTGAGATCAAAGATTCGCCAGGCTTGTAATTGCAGTTTTCTCTAACTTCTTCTTCTTCTTCTTCTTCTTCTTCACTTCCTCTTTTACCGCTGTGGGTGTCGAGGAAGATATAAGGTTCTGTTTCTAGCTCTTCTGGCTGCCTCGACCATAGGCACATCGTGCTGTTGTAGAGTTTCTCTGATGTTATCCTTCCATCTTGTTCTTGGTCTACCCCGTGCTCTACGTCCTTCTTCTCTTTCCATGTATGCTTTGTATGGTATGGTGTCACAAGGCATTCTCTCTAAGTGGGCTAACCATTTCACTTGCTGTCTTTGTATGTAATCCAGAATTGGTTCTGTGCCGACTTGTTCTCATATGATCTCATTCCTGATCTTATCTCTTATGGTCACTCCTACAGCCCTTCTCAGACATCTCATTTCCGTGGTTACTAATTTTCTTTTATGGTTTGTTGTGAGTGACCATGTCTGGCACTGGTAGCACAGAGTTGGAATAAATATGCTTTGAATAAGATGTCTCTTTGTGCTGATTGGGATTGTCTTATGCTGTAAGAGGGGTGCTAGCTGTGCCAATACTTGGTTTGCTTTACTGCATCTAATGTCAATTTCTTTATCCAATTTCCCATCTTCGGTAAATGTAGTTCCCAGATATTTAAACTCAGATGCCTGTTTAATGCCTTTGTATTCTATTGCTATGTTTAGATCTGTCTTCTTTTTTCCTTTGACATTACTTCTGTCTTTTCAGTGTTGATTCTCATATTATTTGTTTTACATTCTTCATTCATGGATGTTAGATGTTGTTGCAATTTCATGGCTGTATCTGCTGTCAAGGCCTGGTCATCCGCAAAGAGTAATTCGTTGATCTTACTAAGATCTTCATTCATGGGCTTGGCATTCTTGCATATACTGTCGATGTAGATGATAAACAGCAGTGGTGATAAGACACACCTCTGTCTTACTCCAGATGTCACTGTGAAAGAATGAGATGTTCCCTGATTTATTCTAACTACATTTCTACAATCCCTGAATAAACTTTTGCACACTTCGATGAGGTGTTCGCTTACTCCATATCTTGCCATTATTTTCCATAATAATTGTCTGTCGACTCTGTCAAATGCCTTCTCCTGGTCTACGAATGCCACAAATAAGTTCTTATTGTATTCAATGTTCTTTTCTATTAACTGTTTAAGTGTGAAGATTGCATCTGTGCAGCTTCTATTTCTCCTAAATCCCATCTGTTCTTCTGCCAGCTGTGGTTCTATCACTGGTCTCAGTCTTGTTTCTATTATATTGGCATACATTTTGCCAACATGGCTTAAAAGAGAGATGCCTCGATATTGACCGCATTCTCGTTTGCTTCCTTTGTTCTTCCACAATGGTATAACTATTGCATGTTGCCAATCAATAGGGGCCGTTTGTTGTACCCATGCTGCATTGAATATTCTGTGAAGCCATCTGATGCTGCTTTCACCTGCTGCTTGAATTATTTCTGTTGGTAATCTATCAGCTCCTGGTGCTTTATATTTGGGAGACTGTTTAATGACTTTTTCTATTTCATCCATTAGTATGTGTGGTTCTAACACTGTTGCTCTGTGCTCTTCAGTTGTTCTTTCCTGATGATCTCCTAGAGGATTAAAGAGCTCATTGAAGTATTCCCTCCATCTTTCTGCTATCTCGGGTGGATCTATCAATGGTCTTCCTGTCTTATCATTAATTATTTCAGTGGGGTTGTAGCTCTCATCTCTTTTCCCCATATTTTTAACTACTTTGAAAAATTTTCTGCTGGCTGTTTTCTCATTTTCTGCTAGTGACTCACCGAAACGTTCCCAGGATGCTTGTTTTGCTTTCTTGACACTCCTGTTGGTTTCTCTTCTTTGCAGTCTATAGTTTATATAATCTTCTTCTTTCTTTGATTTTATCCACTGTTTATATAAGTCGTTTTTCTTTTCAATTGCTTCTTTTACTTCTTCGCACCACCAAGGTGAATATTTGTTGTTTCCCCGTCTGTTTCCACTCTTCCGTTTTCCACATAATTCTTCTGCAATACTAAGCATAGTGTTTTTATATATACTCCATTCTTCCTCAATATTGCCAACTACATGTGGAAGTTGTTTGAATGCTGTCTCTACTTTCTGTTGTAACTGTTCTTTTACTCCTTCCTGTTTCAGATTTGCTATCTTGATGAGATCCTTGTTTTTGTTTAATTTCTTTCTGTGTTTCTTTAATGTAAGATGTTTTGCTGTTAACACAACTATTTTATGGTCAGTGTCACATAGACCATTAGGGATTGCTCTTGAATCAAGAATTCTCCTTCTTCCTTGAACTCTGGTAAGTATAAAGTCAATCTGGCTCTTGATGGAGATATCATTCCATTTGTACCAAGTGTAAAGTTGTGAATCTCTATGGTCAAAGAATGTGTTCGTAATAAAAAGATTGTGCTGGCTGCATAGATCCAATATTCTTTGACCATTTCCATTTCTAGCACTGTTCTTAGCTGCATATGGATCTAAAAACTGTTCGTATTCTCTTCTGTTATTTCCTACCCTCCCGTTGAAGTCACCCATTACATATAGTATGCTGCTTCCCTCAACTTTCTTTATCTCATCTCTTTATTTCTCTAACTGCATGGTGTTATTTTTCTTTTGACAGAATCCATTACCTGGTTGCTGCCTTACGGTACTGTGTGCCACCAGTCAGACACCTGGAGTCCAGCCTCAAACTCATGGCCTACTGTGATCAGGAGATATCTCAGACTTTCACTGAAAATCGGTTGTAGCTGGTATGGTGAGCCACTATGACAGGTGTACGCTTCCATATCCACCTTCATCTTCATCTGGACGTTCGTAACCCTTTCAATTTTGGCATGTGTGACCTGGCCCACTTATTCAAGGACAAACCTGTCAGTTTCATTGATCGACCAATCTATTTAAAAGCTTATGTGCAATAATACCGCAGGGAACTTTCTATAGTCTGACAAGGTTGGGAATGCATGACTTGAAAACATACGGGAAGATGACGAACACGGCTGAATTGAAGTATGGCCTAACACTGATGGAGTCACACCTTTCTAGTCAGATATCAGAGTTGCGTGTGAATGTGTTAGAGATGATGAGGATAACGAAAGTCTATGTTTTTAGGTTCCCGTACAACCCCAGTAAATCATATATGTGTGTAGTGAACCCGCAACAACAAGCATCCCAACACCACCAACATCAGGCACGTGGCCGACGCCATCGGGACCCACGGTGTCGGCATCAGACCAGAACCCAAGTTCATGGTGTCCGCGGGTGAATGGAACCCGTTAGCTTTGAACAGCATTCAGTCTAGGAGACGAAAAACTCCAAACATAAACTCCCCAAGTTCAAAGTGGGTGTGCCAACGTTCTGAGGAACTGGATGGCCACTGGCAAGCTGGCCATGAACCTGGGACGTCTCGCATACGTGCCGTGTGGCATTAGGCGTATAATAAGGTCACCGATCATTTTCTCCAGTATTCGATTTATATATATATATTAATATATATATTGCTTATGGAGTTATGTGTTCATATAAATCGTCGCCGGAGCTACGAAGCCTGTGCTCTGCGGTCAACAAAGTTTTCAGCAGAGAGCGTGAGGAGGAGAAGAAGGCATGATGAAAGAAGAAGGCACATAAATACGAGGGCAGACGCCAGAAGAACAAGGTGAAAATCGGAGATTAGGTTTCAGTCATGTAAGAGTGGGATAAGGAACCGTCGTAGTGCCAGGCAGGCGGGTCCAGCACTGAAAAGGCTGATATATGACTCAGATGTCATCATGCTCCATGAGCTACATACAGACAGTTATCACTGCCCTGGGTACCTTAAATGTTTTAACCCTTTTTGACAATCGAGACACGGACACGGTCTGCTGATGAAGGACGGAATTAAGCATATGGTACTCGACTTGAGTCAGTGGAATCACAGTGCAAGAGAGGTTCAGGATATACTGATGAAGATTGGTGGCTTAAGTTGGAACCTCATAAATGTAAATGCCATGGTAGACTTTGCCAGAAGGGAAAACTGGGACTGGCTCAAGAAACTGGAGGAATTACAAGGCTAAAGGCTGCTCAGCTGTGGCGACTTCAATGCGAGGAACGGAGAATGGGACAGTAGCGAAGAAAACCGATAATGAATTGCCTTTGCATATGCTAAGCTTGACTCCGATATGTTCTTCTTAAATGACAGAAGGTCGACTAGAATGATAATTATGTCTGGCGATGCAGGCTATAGACTTGGCATTTGTCTCTGATGTGTTGGTTTTTGATGCAAAATTGACTGTCTTGATTGACCATGATAGTGATTACCAGTCATGTTCAGTCCCGATTTTCAAATCTAGTAAGATTAGGGCTGAGAAAGTTCGCAAGACTTTCCGGTATAAGTTGGTACTAAACATATTTTGAATAAAAAAAACAAAAAAACTTTCTATTGCCTGATGTCAAGTATGGCCACACAAAGTTGCTGAGCGGTGTAGATCTGGCAGAGATGGCCGACTGTTTTAACCAGAGCATTAGGGCAGCCTTCGTATCGCAGGATTGGGTGAACAGTTATCTAATCTATCTGCCAAAACCTTGTAGGGATCATTCAAAGCTTAGTGGCTTCAGAATCATCAGCTTACCAAATACATTTGGGAAGGTTTTAGAGAAGATAGTCTCTGTAAAGCTGCATGCATTTTTGGAAAGAGGGAAGCTGCCCCTGAAAGGTCGGTGGAGCTACAGGTCGGGAAAAGACACCAGGTCAAATTCCGCCAGCTTTGCCTTGGATGCTTATGAAGGATTGCAGAACGCGAAGGAAAAATTGCCGAAGGAAGGAGGGGAAAGGGGTGGGGGGGGGGGGGTTCCGAGCTGGGAATGTAAAAATATATTGGGGGAAAGATGGGAAAACAAGCAAGTAGGTTGGCAGGTGTGTAAACAGGTAAATAGGTATTCAGATGTGTAAACAAGCAAGTAGGTATTAAGATGTATAAACGAGCAAATAGGTATTCAGATATATAAACAAGCAAATAAGTATTCAGACGTGCAAACAAGCAAATTTAGGTGTGTAAACAGGCAAATAGGTATTAAGGTTTGTTAACAGACAAGTAGGTAGGCAGATGTATAAACAAGGAAATATGAATTCGGATGTGTAAACAGGCAAATAGGTATTCATATGCGTAAACAAGCAAATAGGTAATCAGATGCATAAACAGACAAATAGGTATTCAGATGCGTAAACAGGCAAATAGGTATTCATATGTGTAAACAAGCAAATAGGTATTCTGATGTATAAACAGGCAAGTAGGGAGGCAATTGTAATAATATGGCTCGCAGGTAGACAGATGGATTGTTAAGTACGCAGGTGTATAGGCGGTTAGGTAGATGTGTAATAACTAAATAGTTATAAGACTGGAAGGAAACGTAGACATGGTGGCAGGCAGATGTGAGCAGCCATATATAAATATATGTATATATGTAAATGTATATTCACATCAACATCTTCCTCATTATTAATGTTGACTACTGTCGTTAAGCTTCGAGAAAAGGAACAGTTTATGATCAATTACTTAATGAGCAACAGTAGCAGCTGTCATCTTAATGTGGAAGCTCTCTAATATCATCAATCCATGTTCTCCTAGGGCTGCCTCTTGATTTCACATCAAGCCTTTTCATGTTTGTCTTCTGCGTTGACAGTCGTTCTGGCTGTATTCTTACTAGATGATAGATGACCAATCTATTCGATCTTCTGTTTCTCAATGAATTTGCTGCATGGTGTTGTTCCTACAGTCTGTCTGATGATATCATTTCTAACTTTGTCTCTGATAGTTTAGTTGGCGGCTTTTCTCAGGCATCTCATTTCACAGGTGTTAATTTTACGTAGGTTAACCTTTGGTAATGTCCAATTCTAGCACTGGTAGCACAGTGTCGGTATCAATTGTTTGTAGTCTGTTTCCTGTCTCCCATAGTTGTGTTTGGATGTCTTAATAACGGTGCCAGCTGGTATATAAGTGCACTGGCCCGCTGGCGTCTTGATTCTATTTCCTCATGTATTATTTTATGAATTATGCGGTTGTGACATGTTCTTGTATGTTTAGTACATAAAAAAATGTTTTTAATCACCCCAAACTTGGCTCCCACCCCCCGTCCAAAGAAAACAGAATACAAGGCCAAGATTACAGTTTCTGTGTGTGCTTTCAATCAAACAACGTTTTAAACGATGAATGCCAAGAATCCTGGATATGACGAGTGTAGTTCTTGCTTTGTGTACGTAGGGCAATATGTTGTTGCGTGGGCATCTCTCCCTTGTTTTATTATATCACATTATTGCTGTAATTAAGTCCACAAAGTGTTTACTTTTCTAGCACACATTTACAGTGTGAGTATACCGCCCCCCCCCGCCACACCAGCGGTTTCCTCCACAAAATGATAACGGCCAATCTTAGTTCATAAAACGGAGATTGCCGAGACTAAAACTACGCATATTCAAGAACAGTTAATTAATTTTATAACCCCATGGATCAAAATGTTTTCTTTGGGTCGACACCCCTGGTGGTAATATTACCTGTATCATGTACTTAGATGTTTCCCAGTGTCTCCATGTATTTGGACGTTTCCCAATGTCCTCATCTATTTGGATGTTTCCCATTGGCCTCATCTATTGGAATGTTTCCCAATGTCCCCATCTATTCATATATTTCCTAGTGTCCCATCTGTTCTCAAGTTTCCAAATGTTTCATCTATTTAGATGTTTCAAAATGTCCCCATGTATTTGGGCGTTTCCCAATGTCCTCATGTATTTGGGTGTTTCCTAATGTCCCCATGTATTTAAATGTTTTGCAATGTTCCCACGTATTTAGAATTTTTGCAGTGTCCCCAAGTATTTAGATGTTTTGCCATCTCCTTATGTATTTGTATGTTTTGCAATGTCCCCATGTATTTGGATGTTTTGCAATGTCCCCATGTATTTGGATGTTTCCCATTGTTCTCATCTATTCAGACGTCTCACAGTGTCCCATCTATTCGAATGTTTCCCAGTGTCTCTATGTTTTCGGATGTTTCCCAATGTCCCTATGTACTTAGATTTAGGGGGAGGAAAGGGGGATGGGGGGGGGGGGGGTCGGGATGTTTAATCAGTCAACTAAACTAGTGCTGTATCCACAATGAAATAGATGCAGGGGATTTCCAGTGCACAAAATCTTCTTCCCAGTTCGCACTCATTAGTTTACTGCTGCCTACCTATCCTTTCAGGATGTGCTTCCACTTGCCTCGCCATCGACCCTTTGCTTGCCTACCGTCCATTAATACCTCTTACATGGGGATTTTATGACAATGTAATGTCTTTCAGTCGAGGTCTTTGGTGTCATGGTTATGAATGCAATTTCATTATTAGGACATGCCTGGTTCGATCCAGTTGCCGACGATTCGACAACAGAAAGCGTTGCACTGATTTAGACAACGGTATAAACGTCGACCAGTCAGGGGGCAGTGGCAAATTACTGAACCTAAAAGTTGTTTAATAAAGCTACACATAGCCAACAAATGTTGGTTGTGACATAGTATACATGATATGCAGCAATGTGTTTTCATTTGTTTCTTTTCTGGTGTAAATGACTATGATCTCATTTCTCTACAGTATGCTGGTCAACAATTTCCATGTTGACTTGTTTATTTACCATCTTCGCTCCCTGCTGCCAGTCACCTGAAACTGAGCGTACAACGCCGGCAGATTTCACCTTCAAGCCCCCAATACTGGACACTACCAAAGGTTGGTAACTCGTGAAAAGTTGTTTTGTCAGTTGTTTCTGTTACCTCCCCATTACACAATCATTGTGAGTGCTTTTGTATGTGTGTAAGTGTGACAGTGTGTGCGATGGGTGCGTGTGTCTGAGTGAGAGATTGTGTGTGTGTGTGTGTGTGTGTGTGTGTGTGTGAGACAGTGTGTGTCTAAACTGAACACACACTAGCACACGCAATCTCTCACTCAGATACATATACACACACACGTTTTTGTTTTTGCACATTTCTTGGCCCACCTACACACTGGCAAGCCTTTCATTCATGCTTTCTCAGCCTGCTCTACGTCAGGGGGATACCACAGCCACTTGCCTCAATGACATCAATGCCGATGGCGCGTTTTCTGTACTACACGACTATACAGCTTTTAACGAAAGATTCTTTAAAAAAAAAACTAGTACAAAGTGACACCCTCTCTGACCTAGACTAAACTGAGGAAGTGTGTAGATGGGCCGAAAAACGTGAACACGACCCACACGCCCACACCCAGCCTCTCACCCAGACACATACCACACACACACACACACACACATAACCTCTCGCTTTGACACACATCACACACACGCGCACACACAATCCTTCTCTGAGACACATACTACAGTTACACATACACGCTCGCACACACACAATATCTCACTCAGATATATACCATACACGCGCACACACACACACTTACATACCCACACAACTTATCAATCAGACTTATAGAACACATACAAGTATGCACATAATCTCTAGCTCAGACACATACCACACGTACACACACAATCTATCACTCAGACACATCCACTCACACACGTACACACACAATCTATCACTCAGACACATCCACTCACACACACACACAATCTATCACTCAGACACATCCACTCACACACGTACACACACAATCTATCACTTAGACACATCCACTCACACACGTACACTCACAATATATCACTCAGACACATCCACTCACACACACACACAATCTATCACTCAGACACATCCACTCACACACGTACACACACAATCTATCACTCAAACACATCCACTCACACACGTACACACACAATCTATCACTCAGACACATCCACTCACACACGTACACACACAATCTATCACTCAAACACATCCACACACACACGTACACACCCAATCTATCACTCAAACACATCCACTCACACACGTACACACACAATCTATCACTCAAACACATCCACTCACACACGTACACACACAATCTATCACTCATACACATCCAGTCACACACACACAATCTATCACTCAAACACATCCACTCACACACGTACACACACAATCTATCACTCAGATATATACCATACACGCGCACACACACACACTTACATACCCACACAACTTATCAATCAGACTTATAGAACACATACAAGTATGCACATAATCTCTAGCTCAGACACATACCACACGTACACACACAATCTATCACTCAGACACATCCACTCACACACGTACACACACAATCTATCACTCAGACACATCCACTCACACACACACAATCTATCACTCAGACACATCCACTCACACACGTACACACACAATCTATCACTTAGACACATCCACTCACACACGTACACTCACAATATATCACTCAAGACACATCCACTCACACACACACACAATCTATCACTCAGACACATCCACTCACACACGTACACACACAATCTATCACTCAAACACATCCACTCACACACGTACACACACAATCTATCACTCAGACACATCCACTCACACACGTACACACACAATCTATCACTCAAACACATCCACACACACACGTACACACCCAATCTATCACTCAAACACATCCACTCACACACGTACACACACAATCTATCACTCAAACACATCCACTCACACACGTACACACACAATCTATCACTCATACACATCCACTCACACACGTACACACACAATCTATCACTCAGACACATCCACTCACTCACGTACACACACAATCTATCACTCAGACACATCCACTCAAACACACACAATCTATCACTCAAACACATCCACTCACACACGTACACACACAATCTATCACTCAGACACATCCACTCACACACGTACACACACAATCTATCACTCAAACACATCCACTCACACACGTACACACACAATCTATCACTCAGACACATCCACTCACACACGTATACACACACAATCTATCACTCAAACACATCCACTCACACACGTACACACACAATCTATCACTCAGACACATCCACTCACTCACGTACACACACAATCTATCACTCAGACACATCCACTCACACACACACAATCTATCACTCAAACACATCCACTCACACACGTACACACACAATCTATCACTCAAACACATCCACTCACACACGTACACACACAATATATCACTCAGACACATCCACTCACACACGTACACACACAATCTATCACTCAAATACATCCACTCACACACGTACACACACAATCTATCACTCAGATACATCCACTCACTCACGTACACACACAATCTATCACTCAGACACATCCACTCACACACACACAATCTATCACTCAAACACATCCACTCACACACGTACACACAATCTATCACTCAAACACATCCACTCACACACGTACACACACAATCTATCACTCAGACACATCCAC
Organism: Candidula unifasciata; assembly: GCA_905116865.2. Taxonomy (NCBI): domain Eukaryota; kingdom Metazoa; phylum Mollusca; class Gastropoda; order Stylommatophora; family Geomitridae; genus Candidula; species Candidula unifasciata. The sequence continues at coordinate 42,583 of CAJHNH020001268.1, read as the reverse complement.
TCACACACGTACACACACAATCTATCACTCAGACACATCCACTCACACACATACAATCTTCACAAAGAGGATATTCTCTGCGTGTGGGTTACGGGCCATATTTGAATTTCAACAATACTGAAACATTAATCTACTGTCCCTCCCCTGCTACCCCAAATAACAAGCATGTGGTAGACTTATCAGGAGTACAAATTTAATATATATAGTGTACTACTACTAAAGGTATCACCGTACCTTCTTATTGCTCAATGTGTTACCTTCTTTCATATTACTAAACTAGCTGTACCCGGCCACGCGTTGCTGTGGCCCAGATTAGTGAAATGGAGAGGAAAGAAAATAGCTCTCAGCTAACAGTGTCTGTCATACCCCCCTCGACGCAGTCATATTTCCCTCTCCGAAGGATTGAAAAATCATCCATGGCGAAATTATTAAAATAGAAATAGCTAAGAAATAAGAACTTTAGAGTAATATTTTAAGCTCTCTCAGCTAACTGTGTTTAGCATAACCCCTGCCCCTTTCCACCAATCATATTTCACCCTCCGTAGGATTGAAAAATCATCACCTGGCGAAATTATTCAAATAGAAATAGTTAAGAAATGATAACATTAAAATAATATTTTAAGCTCTCTCAGCTAACGGTGTCTGGCATAACCCCCCCCCCCCCTCCCGCTCCCCCACTCACATCACCCTCTCCCAAAGATTGAAAAATCATCACCTGGCGAAGTCATATCTCCCTCTCCGAAGGACTAAAAAATCATCCATGGCGAAATTGTTAAAATTTAAATAGTTAAGAAGTGAGAAATTTAAAATAATATTTTAAGCTCTCTCAGCTAATTGTGTCCTGCATAACCCCCCCCCCCCCCCCCCCACTTTTTCCTATCATATCTCCCTCTCCGAAGGATTGAAAAATCATCACCTGGCGAAATTATTAAAATAGAAATAGTTTAGAATAATATTTTAAGCTCTCTCAGCTAACTGTGTCTGGCATAAACACCCCCCCCCCCCCCCCAATTATATCATCTTCTCCGAAGGATGGGAAAGTCACCGTATAACGTAATATTGTAACTAAATTAGGCTTTGCATCCGTGTCTACCCAGACTTAAATAGGTAGCTTAAACTTGTACAGAGAAGTAAATGTAGCCAGTGAAACAGCTACCACATCACCCATCCGGTACTACTGCAACCACAACCCCCACCACCATCACAAAAACAACAACAAAAACTGTCACTGCAGTCTGTGTAGGTCGGTGTAGAAAAGAGGAGTTAGCGCCGCATGCTGTCGCCACGGACTATTTAGTTTAATTTTGCCCCGGACATAGAAGAAAAAAAAAAAAAAAAAAACTTCATCACGTAACCGGTGATGGAACCCACAATGAAAAGTACACTATACTCATGAACAGGGAAAAAAAATACCCCGCACCCGTCATCTCTCCTTCTCCGAGGGAACGATTTCTAACTGACGTTGGCATCTGTGTCCACCTAAACTAACTGGACTGTAAGCCGTCTTAGTTAACAGTGTCTGTCATCGCAGAATAGTTTTTGATCGATTAACGTCGCGGGAAGGCTAATTAGGACTTAACTGAAATCGGGTGTCTTTGGGCGCAGCCTAGCTGTAAACCACAACACAACATGGCAACCACCCTTTCAGGGGAAAAAGAACAATTATAACCCAGCAGGGAATCGAACGCCGGTCACCCGAGTGAAGGATGATATACTTACAACTTTACTACCGACGACTGAAGAGTTTAGGTCAGGTGTCGCAGCCTAGCTGTAAACCACAACACAACGTGCCCACGGCCCTCATGAGGGCGAACGAAGATGACCCGTGACATCACCATTGAGCATCACATGGCATCTGTCGCAGGCTAGCTGTAAACCCCAAAATCGAAAAAGGCGTGGATATCGCAGCCTAGCCATAAACCACAACACAGCGTGCCAGCTGCCCAGTTAAGGGCTAAAATAAATGATATCACCTAGCAGGTATCGAACGCAGGTCACCTGCATGAAAGGCAGAATAGTTAAAAACTACGCTACCAAACACTCAAGCAAATAGTGGAAATGAAATTATATAATAATGCAAAGTTAAATAAGAGCTTAGCAGTCAAATATGGCCGATCTCATAAAAACAAATCCGGGCCGGCAACGAAACAAATAATGATTTGACCGTTGCTGGAGCTATGTCGTTCGTGGTTTGTGCGATTTTCTGACAAAAAATTACGCTTGAAGTCAAAGGCAACGTTGTGTGCAAATTTGAAAGCAATCGGTTCAGATGTTTCCGAGTTTTCAGCTTACATCATCGGAAAATTAACATTTTTATTAATATAGATTATCCCTCAACTTTCCTATTGCGGAGATTTACATACCTTTTTTTGACGCACACTTATAATTTTGTTAGTGCTGAATTATTCATATCTTTTCTTGTTGCTGAGAATCTGCCTACTCGTTTCTTGCTGAACATGTCTATCTACTTTCTGTCGGAAATATATCGATGTATTTTAATTTTTGGTGAGAGTATCCACAGAAATGTGGCGATTGTCTAGCCGTTTGCCTCTAGCGCTGAAAATGGTGCGTCCATTTCCCAAACGCGTCGTTCAGTTCAATAGTGCAGTTAATACGGAGATCCCATGGTTCGTCGCCATAGCTTAGGGGTTGGAAGTTTGTACACAGAGAGAGAGAGAGAGAGAGAGAGAGAGAGAGAGAATGAGAGAGAGAGAGAGAGAAAGAGAGAGAGAGAGAGAGAGAAGAGAGAGAGAAAGAGAAACAGAGACTGAGAGAGACTAAGCCATATGGGATAAACGGGGCAATGACGTCGACCATCTCGACTGTAACCTGATTGTTTATACATATATCTATTTTCATCTAAAGCCCATTTCGCAAAATCACCACCTGCGAGATGAGATGCCTGAGGAAAACAGCCAAACTAACCATACGAGATCGAGTGAATAATGAAACTATCAGGCAAATTGTGGGAACGACACCATGTGCCAGATTCATCGAGAAACAGCAGATCAAGTGGTTTAGCCAACTTGTTAGAATGCCGCAAGATCAAATACCATCACAAGCACTACATCTTAGAAGATTAGCTACAAGAGCACGAGGGCGGTCGCGGAAAACATGGATCGACAACATTAAAGACACTCTACGCCTTCACGGCATGACAATAGCCAGTGGCAGCCAACGTGCACTGGATCGCAAATATTCCTCCCCATGACTCTTAACGGCAGAAGTGGTTTATGATGATGATGATATCTATTTTCTTGGCTTGTTCTACTTTCTATATTACCTTCTCATGTATCCAAATTTCACTGATAACAGACTGTGCAATTCTTGATTCTGCTATTTCTGATTATGTCCTCTCCTACCATCTTTACTTGATTTATGCAGAATTGTATACTGATTTGTTAATACCATTGATTCTTAACTCTTTCTGTCCCAAACAACGCTTGATGTGTGCTTAGCTCTATTGTTAGACCTACCTAATATTAAATCGATTCTCGTAATGCATATTTTGGATCACTACTTACTAAAGAAACATGGATTTCTCACTATTTGACTTTTTTAAAAGTAATACGCTACTAGATTTTCCTAGCTGTAATGTATGCATATGGGTATCTCATATTAAACCTTCTGGTACTCCACGAGTTCAGGAATATACTGATTACATGATCGACATAATGAAGGCAGCAAATGCCCCGGGGAAGATGGCCTGTCTGACTAGAACCGACAATTTAACCTTCTGAGACAAAGTGCGAGACAGCGCCAACCCGTGCGACCAGACCGTTTCTGCCAAAAGTGTCTAAAAACGGAAGATAAAAACTTGGGGAAGTCATGTTAGAATGCAGTAAAAGTACTTATCATCATTGCACGCGTTACGCGTGTGGAAAGCTAACACAGTCTGGTTGTGTTGGAGAAGATGCATTCTCGACATTAAAGACACTGTACCTTCAAAAAGCACCGCCGGTTCTCTGTCACAGGCCACTCGCCATGTTCTAAATCTAAGTCTAGAAACATATATCCCGTTGGGCACAATCGTCAAACATTCCAATTAAATTTGCAGCTCAAAGTGCTGCACCACGCACTCCACACAGTAGCTGGGCGACATAACTATATCCTTTCAGTCTACATATGAAGGAAAATGCAGCAGCTAACTATTGTCAGAGGCAAAATATTTCTACGATTATAAACAGTAAGTACGCTTATATTGAATGAAAGTTATAAAAATCAACAGTCAAGAAGACGTGGAACACAAAAGGACCACTTACCATCTGCAGAATCCAGTGGTACATATGAGTAACCTGTCGTGTAAAAGAAGGGTGCCATGTTATTTCTAGTTTTATAATTGAAATTTTGTCTATTTCTTCACACGCAAACACACACAGGCAGATGCATAAAAAAACACACACACACACACGTATGCGTATGTGTATATATATATATATATATATATATATATATATATATATATATATATATATATATATATATATACACATACATATACATAAAAATATGTTTATATATCTCAAAAAACTTAACAGAACTACGATCGTCATGTCACGTCTGAAAGTATCTCTTTCTCTAGCCAATTCTCCTGCCCTATGTGCTTTCGTAGCCAATGCATCTAGAGTGTCTTTATGAGTTTGTATATATATATATATATATATATATATATATATATATATATATATATATATATATATATATATATATATATATATGTGTGTGTGTGTGTGTGTGTGTGTGTACATACAAAATACGTAATAACGTGGAGTGGTTTAATGGATATGACTGACTGGTTAAATGACTGACTGGTTGACTGAATGACTGGTTGACTGAATGAATGGTTGACTGATTGAATGGTTGACTGATTGGTTGACTGGTTGACTGATTGACCATTAACTCATACATACCTATTGGCTCAATGTTGCAAAAGGTGGTGTAGCACAGACAGATGAAAGCTCCCTGCCACTTATAGCATCCCTCGGGAGGCAGGCTCGACGGTAGTGATTCTAGAGAGCTGCTACAGCCTCTTTGGACAACTGAAACAGAAAAACCACTCGAGTCATTATTGTGTAGCTGTGTAGAACTTCATAAAGACCTTATCCAAACTGCACGCATGCCCGCCTTATGTATGTGTGTGTGTGTGTGTGTGTGTGTGTGTGTGTGTGTGTAAACAGGTAAAATAGAAGACTTAGTCATAATAGCCAAGTCATAAGTGCTTGTGTGTATGTTTGTGAGAATGTCAGGTGCCTTCTCCACTAGACTAGGTACAATGTCCACAAGACTAGGTGCAATGTCCACAAGACTAGGTGCAATGTCCACAAAACTAGGTGCAATGTCCACAAAACTAGGTGCAATGTCCACAAGTCTAGGTGCAATGTCCACAAGTCTAGGTGCAATGTCCACAAGACTAGGTTCAATGTCCACAGAACTAGGTGTAATGTCCACAAGACTAGGAGCAATGTCCACAAGACTAGGTGCAATGTCCACAAGACTAGGTGCAATGTCCACAAAACTAGGTGCAATGTCCACAAAACTGGGTGCAATGTCCACAAAACTAGGTGCAATGTCCACAAGAATAGGTGCAATGTCTTTTTAAACTCATCTTTAGACCAACTTTCGTTTAATTACTTACATTAATTTTTCCTTGTGTGTACAGTTATACACATAGTAGCGCAGGATGTACATAGATCTATATAGATATAGATAAATGAGCTGGGTGCATGGAGCGATACTTTAAACTGCAGATTTTATTTTGAAAGCTTATCGACTGTGTCCAACGTGGTTTGTGTTGTGAACCAAAGATTCAGAAATAAAGAGTCGTCTGTTCCCAAAGAATTAATTGCCTGTGAAATTGCTTTATTGTAACTACTTCCATCGATGATGAAATACATTTCTAGTGTCAGACGGTTAGTGCTGGTACTTCTGGTGGCTGTCTTATGCATTTAATAGGGCTGTAATGTGTGTCAATTCTTTTTCACAAGAGACAGTTATGGACTTTGTGTGCTTTTCGTTGACATAAAGAACGGTGCAACTATGGGGTTACCTTTTTGCTTTAAAGCTGGAACTGGAGTACCGGATCTCCTGCCTACCTAACGCAGGTGATGATGGTAATTAGCATAATTCCAGACATCCTATTTCCCCGGGCACGAATGCTCATGTAGAACGAGATGGGCTGCACTTGAAGCAGTGGTGAGTCGCCGCAATTGGTACAGCTGACGAAAGTCAGTTTTGTGCTATGAAATGATAGTGTCAGTGGAAATGAACAAGCTGATTGGCTTGATGTCTGGGTTATAGCGGGAAAGCGGCTGAACAATGGACAGGGTTGATAGAATCATCAGTGTCCTCAGATGGTCAGTTTGACTATGCGAATCTAGTGAACACTGTGAATCAGCAACCTTGACCTGACTACAAGAGAGGCGAATCGAAAGGGATGAGGTCAGACAAGAGCGATTGAAGCGCTCCCCCCCCCCCCCCCCCCCCACCGAGGTAATACACAACAGAACTGGTTTATTAATCATTACATGCTTAAGCAATATACCGAGGATAGGACTCCACCATACATGGACTAGACAGCTTTTTGTGCAGCGAGCTTGTAAAACTGTTTAACTAACTAACTAACTAACTAACTAACTAACTAACTAACTAACTAACTAACTAACTAACTAACTAACTAACTAACTAACTAACTAACTAACTAACTAACTAAATAACTAACTCACTAACTAACTAACTAACTAACTAACTAACTAACTAACTAACTAACTAACTAACTAACTAACTAACTAAGTAGCTAGCTAGCTAGCTAACTAACTAACTAACTAACTAACTAACTAACTAACTAACTAACTAGCTAACTAACTAACTAACTAACTAACTAACAAACCAACTAACTAACTAACTTTCTAATTAACTAGTTAACTGGCTAACTAACTAGCTGGCTAATCAACTAGCAAGCTAAATGACTAGCTAGCTGACTGACCAACTAACTGACGTCCCAGAACACATCAACTCACGTCTGTTATCAAAGACATCGCTTCTAGTAAAACAAGGCCCGCGGCACTCAGTGACTGGCACATGGTTAAAGTTGAGCGACCCATCAATGGGACAGTCTGGGTTTAGAATATCACCCTCATAGCTGGAGCAATCAACGCATTCGGCCAGAATGGGTGCTTCTGTGAAAAACATGGTCACTGTGCTACTAAATAAATATAACGTCGTTATTTCACACAAACTATGAAAGCAGTATAATAAAATGAAGTAAAATCGTGAAGACATCTCATCATACTGCTGTGAAATGAGATAGTACCAAAACAGCTGCTCAGCCCATATCTTAGAGCTAAAGTTACTGTATTCCTGTCAGTGTCAGTAAAAATAAGGTAAAGGTCCCTATAAACGGCAGTGGTACATCGGGCATATGAGGCCTGACTCATTTTTTTGTTTTTGTTTTATAGAGCAATCAACTCGATGGTTGACAAGGCACCCCGGCTGCCTTTATTTCCCAGGAGATTACCTGACACCCATTTATGTCGGCTCCATGCGGATTTCAACACATGGTCTTCCCGAAAATATCAGTTATGAGCGAAGCAATCACATCTAAAGCCACATCCGAGTTCACGACCCTCTACCAAATGCTTGTGTCACAGTCAAAAACATGAAACTTTATCTTAGTAAAAAAAAAAAATTAATAATGTCCACAGACAAAACTGGCTGTCAGCCCCCCTCTCCCCCCCCCCCCCCCTTTTCCCCCCGAAAAAGTACACGATGAAGGAATTGAAAATGTAATAAACTTTGAATATATAGGCTCCATATTAAACAGCAATGGAGACTGTTTCACAAAAATCAGAAGGAGGATGGCCAGAGCAACACAAAAATTAAAAAAAAATTATAAGTCTTTGATTAAGCACCAGCAGTAAAAATCAAAAATTTAATATTGAGAGCAAGCATCTTTCGTATAGCAGCATACGGATATGAGTCGTAGAATATCTACCAGTCCTTTATGAAGAAAACAGGCACTTTTGAGCTGAAATGCTATTAAACGATTCTCATAATACCACAAATAAAGAAGAAAAGATATATATAGATCCTAAAAGATCCGAACATCAAGGAAGATTGGCTAGTAAACAGCATTTTGTCTGAAAACTGTCATTTTTTTTTCTCCATATGAAGTTCCACGGCAGAAAGGAGCAAAAAGATAGTAGCATGAAGCATGATACAACGAAGGAGAGGCAGGGACCTACAAGCACAAAGACATGCACATGACATAAGCGACACTTGGGCACGAGGTCGTAGAGATAGTGAGAGACCGGGTGTCTTTCAGGCAGTCCATGATGACAGCGACATTTTGCAAAGGGCCTGCTACATGATGATAATCTTAGCAGCAACCCCAATGGCAATGCGCCTGCTGACACAATGGTTCCGGTTCTAGTGGATGGAAGTAATTCGTCTCTCAGATAAGGTAATCATCTTCATAAAAAGAGTGTCTGATAGTTTCTATAATGTTCTGAAAGAAAAGGCAACAAGGAAAAGAACTTCCCCACCTCATATTTCGTGGCCCAGAAGTCGAGACTGATTCAATTAGTATGATTCAGCAGGTCGAAGCAGGTTCTGTACGCAGACAGTGGACTGAGCCAATACAAAACTCGTGCGTGGAATTGCCTTTATCTTTTTCAATGGTATTCGCGTAATCTTGGTAATCTTGGTAATCTTAGTTTCAGCTTCATAGCAAACGAGTCACCCCATAGTTGCTCCGCTCCTGTGCCAACGAAAAACACACAGAATGCTCGTCGCAGTCCCTTGTGGAGAGATTGAGAGACTGCTGTCTCAGCATATGCACTAGAATACACCCGCATTAAAAGCATACGGTAGCCATCAGAAGTGCTAACACAAACAATTTGACAATAGAAATGCAGTTAATCATCGACGGTAGCAGAGGTCGCCAACAGATCGGCAGTTGCGCACGCGATCAATATCAGTCACATAAGGACACCACCAATGTTGCGGCGACAGGCCACTTGCCATTTTCTGAATCTATAGTTCACAACACCACGTTGGTCACGGTCGAAAAACATTCCAAATGACATCCGCAGCTCACAGGGTCGAGCCATGCACTCAACTCAGTAGCTGGCGCGACGAAACTGTATCCTTTCGCTCTACAAATGGATCAAAAATGCAACGGCCACCGTCCGGCAGAAGCAAACAATTTGCCTAGACGCGAAACAGTAACCGCGCCTGGCGTCCATTTTGAAAGGAAGTTCGTATATGGTATTCGCGTTATGATGGCAATGAAAGACAAGAAGATTGGCTAGCACTGTCTTGTTACAGAATGCCGTCTTATAGATCTTGCCTTCATTGTCAATGTCCTTAGAGAGATATGATACCTGAGGATTTTGGAAGCGGTGCGAGCACATCGCTTCTAAGAATGCGAGAACTGAAAGTAAAGATCGATCGATCAGCTTGGTCCTTCCAAGCTGCTAACTTCAGGTTTACTATACTATCATGCGATTAGGAACATCTTAATTTAGACTTGAGATCAGCAAGGTTGATCCTAGATATCCCGTTCAACCTTCAAAAGAAGGTATTGTTAGGGAACCGTCAGAGATGCATACCTGTGTCAACCTACAGTCAGGTGCGGGCAATCGTCCATTTAAAAAAAAAATCGACCATGTTCAATCTACTGTGAGCATTTTAGGCTATAACTGTGGTCTTATTCGTTCAAACTAAATTAGCCATATTCAAGCTCTGACTAGGGATCTAGCCTTGTCACTATTTGTTATAAATACGGCAACAGATTCGGTTGCTATTTCATTGCATAGTGTTTGGTGCCAGTATATCATGACTTCGTGTTTACCTGGCTGGCCAGGTCGTTTCCTTCTCATTGTACATTCTTGGATGTGATCATGTGATGTGGTGCTTACTGTGCAAGCCGTTGGTATTGTTACTGTCATTGACGGTGCTGTATTCTGTGCTGTTCGTGGTGATATTGCTGCACCAGTTCTTCGTGATGTTTTAGAAGCTGTCATCGCTGTCATTCAGGTCCTCAGTTTCTATGGCGATCTTGATCAGGCTTCGTCAACGTTGTCGGTACGAAGTCTTTGTCTGTCCATATGGCCACACACGATGTTCCAGCCCGTCATTCTGTTGCTTGCTAGGAATGATTTCTTCTGGGCCAAGGTTTTTTTTTTAGTGGGGAGGGGGGGGGGGATGTGGGGGGGGGGGTGTACTTCCGTCAGATAATCGTCGCTTGATGTAATTTGTAGGCTGTTGCCGTTGGTGCCATTTATCTAAAGTCTGTTTTGATCGTTTCACCAGCTCCTCCATGGTTTTCTTTGGTACAGCTACTCTGCCTCTGTCATGTGGTATTGGCTTTGGCTTTTGAGTTTGAGTTTCTTTCGGTTTTTTTTTTCTCTTGTTTGGAAGAGTCCAAACACACGATGTTGTTTTTTCGCTTTGGTCTTGTTGGTTGTTTATGTAATTGAGTAGAGCCTCTATTTCTTATTTAAAATCTTCCATTCAATCTACCTCTTTCGAGATTTGTCTTTGGATTTCTAGAGTGGTCTTCAGAATTTTTCCTATATCCTCCATCTCTTTGCATATCTCTGAATACTGTGTGTCCACTGCTTCTTTTGTCTTCTCTTTTTCACTTTCCATTTTCGTAATATGGCCTTGAAGTTGTGTTGTATCCAGATATAGACTGCTCTTTGCTGCTTTGTGCCTCCTTTGCGCTTCTCTATAGGGTAAGTTCTCCTTGATGGCTGTTTTAGTGGCCTCCCGATATTGTTGTATGTATGGGCAGCCCAGATATCTGGCCATATGCGGGCAGGAGCAGTTGACACCCTTCCTTTTTGAATTGGGCTTTCGGAAGTCCTCATCCTTCTGGGCCAGAAGACATTCTCTAAAAGGGTGAGACTCTGTACATAACCTACAACTATCTTGTTGACCGAAGCAAGCTGACCTGGAATGCCAGGACCTCTGACATTTGGGACACTGCTATAAGATGATACATACTGCTAAAGTCTCTATATCCAGTTATGGAAAACACAACACACACACACACACACACACACACACACACACACACTCGACCACGTTAAACCTACTGCTAGCAGTGTTAATTATAGTTGTGGTCTGGTTTCTTTGTGCCATTTTTGCTGGCTAAAAAATGTTAATTGCATTAGTGGCTTGGACTGGTACTTTAGTACCTTGTGAGGGTATACGTGCACAGAAGACTGGCGAGGCACACCGGATGTACGAGAAGTCTTGTCAACAAGCAGAGGGCTGTCTCTATCGACAGTCTCACGGTGATGCCTATGTTCATAAAGAGGGTGGGGGGGGGGGGGGGGGGGGGGGGAGGGGGGGGGGGAGGGGGAGAGGAGGTTTATCACCAATGCAAATGACCGTAGTGCGATGAAGACAACTCATTTCATAACTCATTCAGTTATATATATATATATATAGTATATATATATATATATATATAAATATATATATATATATATATGTTTGGTAATATTAAAAGAAAATAGCACGCAGCAAATGAAGAAGAAGGAAGAAAATGAGGATAAGTAGTTTGCAAAACAAAGCACAGTACTGAATGATAATCTTTGTGTTTCGTTTCTAATCGATTAAAAAAAATGTCTAAACAAGAAAGGATTTAAAAATTAAGTTAATCAAGAAAGGATGTAAAATTAAGTTGAACAAAAGAGATTTATTAAAAAAAAAAAAAAAAAGCAAAACCAACCTGATGTGGTTGTTGTAGGGGGTGTCGTCGGAGTTGTTAGCAATGTTGTAGAAGTTGTTGTAGGGGGTGTCGTCGGAGTTGTTAGCAATGTTGTAGTAGTTGTTGTAGTCGTATTTAATGGTGTCAGTGTGGATGTTGTTCTAGCTGTGAGGGCATTCACAGATGTGACGGTCGATGGTATTGTAGCCATTCTCGTTGTTGTCGATGGAGCTGTTGTAGCTGTTGTTGTTGCTGTCGATGGAGTTGTAGCTGCGATGATTGTTGTCCTTTGAGTTTTTGTAGCTGTGGTGGTGGTCGTTGGAGCTGTTGAGGTGGTGGTAGTTGTCGTCGAGGTTGTGGTATTGCTGAATGTTGGTTTCACTGTGCCAGGGGCTGTGGGAAGCATCAGCGTACAGGGTTGTGTGTTACCATTATAGTATCACCTGATGTATTTGTGACTCAGTGAAGATAGGGGATTTTAGATAGCTTTATACAACTGACCAATATATGGATATAAAGCCACTTAGGGATATATATATATATATATTTAAATATATATATATATATATGATATATATATATATATATATATATATATATATATATATATATATATATATATATATATATTTATATATATATATATATATATAATTGTTATATATATATATATATATACAGCAAACATACATATAAATGTGCAGGTACTTAGAGAGTGATATACAAGGCAGACAAACAAACAGGCATGCAGGTACTTAAAGAGAGATATACAGGGCAGACAAACATATAGGCATGCAGGTACTTACAGAGTGATATACAAGGCAGACAAACACACAGGCATGCAGGTACTTAGAGAGTGATATACAAGGCAGACAAAAATATAGGCATGCAGGTAATTAGAGAGTGATATAGAAGGCAGACAAACACACAGGCATTCAGGTACTTAGAGAGTGATATACAAGGCAGACAAGCATATAGGCATGCAGGTACTTAGAGAGTGATATACAAGGCAGACAAGCATATAGGCATGCAGGTACTTAGAGAGTGATATATAAGGCAGACAAACATACAGGCATTCAGGTAATTAGAGAGTGATATACAAGGCAGACAAGCATATAGGCATGCAGGTACTTAGAGAGTGATATACAAGGCAGACAAGCATATAGGCATGCAGGTACTTAGAGAGTGATATACAAGGCAGACAAGCATATAGGCATGCAGGTACTTAGAGAGTGATATACAAGGCAGACAAACATAGGCATGCAGGTACTTTGAGAGTTATATACAGGGCAGACAAACATAGGCATGCAGGTACTTAGAGAGTGATATACAAGGCAGACAAACATAGGCATGCAGGTACTTAGAGAGTGATATATAAGGCAGACAAACATATAGACACGCAGGTACTTGCTGAGTTATATATACATAGAAACATGTAGTTATTAGGGGAGGTGTACACACAGCAGATAATCATACGATGATACTTAGAGAGTTAAATACACAGCAGACAAACATATATACTTTCAGGTACTTAGAGAGTTAAATACACAGCAGACAAACATATATATTTTCAGGTACTTAGAGAGTTAAATACACAGCAGACAAACATATATACTTTCAGGTACTTAGAGAGTTAAATACACAGCAGACAAACATATATACTTTCAGGTACTTAGAGAGTTAAATACACAGCAGACAAACATATCGATGGGTTGATCAATCGATCAATCAATAGGCAGACAGACAGACAGACAGGCAGACAGTCAGACAGATAGATAGATAGATAGATAGATAGATAGATAGATAGATAGATAGATAGATAGATAGATAGATAGATAGATAGATAGATAGATAGATAGATAGATAGATAGATAGATAGATAGATAGATAGATAGATAGATAGATAGATAGATAGATAGATAGATAGATTTAGATAGATAGATAGATAGATAGATAGATAGATAGATAGATAGATAGATAGATAGATAGATAGATAGATAGATAGATAGATAGATAGATAGATAGATAGATAGATAGATAGATAGATAGATTAGATAGATAGATAGATAGATTAGATAGATAGATAGATAGATAGATAGATAGATAGATAGATAGATAGATAGATAGATAGATAGATAGATAGATAGATAGATAGATAGATAGATAGATAGATAGATAGATAGATAGATAGATAGATAGATAGATAGATAGATAGATAGATAGATAGATAGATAGATAGATAGATAGATAGATAGATAGATAGATAGATAGATAGATAGATAGATAGATAGATAGATAGATAGATAGATAGATAGATAGATAGATAGATAGGTAGATAGATAGATAGGTAGGTTGGTAGGTAGGTAGGTAGGTAGGTAGATAGATAGATAGATAGATAGATAGATAGATAGATAGATAGATAGATAGATAGATAGATAGATAGATAGATAGATAGATAGATAGATAGATAGATAGATAGATAGATAGATAGATAGATAGATAGATAGATAGATAGATAGATAGATAGATAGATAGATAGATAGACAAAAAGATAGATAGATAGATAGATAGATAGATAGACAAAAAGATATATCGACAGACATTTACATAGACAGACAGTCTGGTAAACAGACAGACAACGGATGTACAGACAGGCTGAAACACAGACAGAGGGACAGAAATAAAAACACATTGGTTGAGAAGTTGATACCAGAAGAGAAAATTTAAACATACCATTGTCTGGATCAAGTGGCATTCCTGATGACTGACCTGGAAAATAAAATTGACAACTAGATATTGGTGTTACAGTTTTTCTTTTCTATTGTGAGGAAAGCATGACAGTATAATTTGATTTAATATGAATGATTTAGCTTTAAAAGGAAAGCATGGTAAAGAATTTCACTTTAATACTGTCGCCTTATTTTATTGGAAAGAAAGAAGGATATAATGTCCGATATCATTTCTGGTCTGGACCCTAGGTCACTTAAAATTAGTTAGTTAGTTAGTCTTTCCTCTTGGGTCGAGTGCGGCAGATAGGGCTGAGGTCATGACTCTCCATGCATGGCGGTTCGTTGCAATCTGTTGTATGTCTTGGATGTTTGAGTGGCCCATGAGCGAGCCTTCCCTGATGATAGTTCTACGTAGTTTCCCTTGGTCTTCCACGAGATCTTTTCCCCTGTGGTGTCCAAATGAGGGCTTGGTAAGGGTCTTGATTTATCCATTCTAAGGGCGTGGCCGACATAGTTCCAGCGGCGTTTTCGTATAAAATTAGACACATACTCTTGCCTGGATTCTTGCCTTATTTGTGTATTGGTTCAGAAATCTGACCATTTGAAATTTAGTATTCTTCTAAGGCATTTATTTTCAAAACTGTCTAATTTTGGGTCTAGAGTTTTCGTTGATTTCCAGCTCTCGCATCCATAGGTTAGTACTGGAATCACACAAGAATTAAAGATCTTGAGTTTTGTGTCTTTGCTAAGTGTCTTTGATTTCCAGATGTTGGACAGTTTATTGAAGGCACTAGATGCCAGTGCTATTCTAAATGGTATTTCTGGTGCGGTATCTCCTGTAGATAACATCTTGCTCCCTAGATAAGTGAAACTGTTGACTTTTGCAAGGCTTAAAATGGATACTAATTATTTGAAATGATTACCTTGTTCTTATTTGTGACCTTTGACGGATATTGGTGTAATTGTAGCAGCAGCTGCATTGATAGACAGTATTTTTGTCTTTTCTCTCTCCTCTCTCTCTCTCCTCTCTCTCTCTTTTCTCTCTCTCTTCTCTCTCTCTCTTCTCTCTTCTCTCTCTCTCTCTCTCTCTCTCTCTCTCTCTCTCTCTCACACACACACACGCGCTCGCACATACACTCACACACGCACACACATATGATAAGATATCTGAGATAATATGAAATTTATCCACAAATATTTGTAAAGATAATTTCAATATACAGTTAAAACTGGCTACTTAACCTCTTTACAAAAATATTGGGGTTAAAGGAAGAACAGCCCCCCGCCCACAACCCCCTCTAAATCTTCTTAGGGGTTTAAGTGATTTAATATGGCCGCTCTGTATGCTTTTGGGCCTAACTTCACACAAAAAAAAAAAAAAATAATTACTGTGGATTAGAGGTCGACCCAACCTTTAGTGGGTACGGTACCAGATACAGTCCTGGAAAGTAAAGGCGGCCGCTGTGATGCTGACCAAATTGCCCATCAAATATCGTTTGGTTTATATCATACAGGTCTAGCCCTATACGCACGAAGACGTGAAAAAGGGTCCTTTACTTTGCTTTTACTGATATGTATGATTTTATATGATACTGTACTTTCGAATATAATTTAATCAAGGAAGTAGAAGTATGTTCGAGTACACTAGGCTTCACTCCACATGTTAGCCAGTGTCATATGTCTGGTCCACTTATAGAGCTTCTACTGCAGCTATGGTCACTTCACAAATGGAATTACAATGGCATTAAATACTAGTGCAAATACATGGAGCGATACCAAATGCGTCATAGCTGCTAACGTTAAGTGTAATTTTGCTGTAATTAATTATAAGAATGACAGATTCATTTTTGGGGTTTAAAATAAATTAATTAAAACGTAAATAGTAACTACCATTTGAGATGCTGAGTGCGTCCTGATGTGACTACACTATGTAATAGTAGTTCCATCCCAGTGACCGTCCTGAAGTATTCACACATACTGAACCAAACAAACAAGACGGACCAGACAGTTTACTCATCATCATCATGTAGCAGGTCCTTTGCAGAACGTCGCTCTCATCACAGTCTGCTTGAAAGAAACCCAGTTCTCCCGCCTCATGCACTTTCACACTCAAGGAGTCACTTATATCCTGTGCCCATCTTCGTGTCGGTCGGCCCCTGACCCTCCTTCCTGGTACCATGCCTTCTACTATAATTTTTTCCAATCCGTTATGGCGCTTGATGTGAGCAAAATATTTCACTTTTCGAGAAAGGATGCTGTTTATTAGCCAATCTTCCTCGATGTTCAGATCTTTTAAGATGTCAATCGACAGCTCACTACCGGTTGGAAAAGATCATTCTGCTACTCACTGGCCTTGAAAAGTAGTATTATCTTCATTTGAAAGTACGTTAAAGACCGTGCCACTAAAGGTTTTCTTGATCTATGACTATCTTTTTTGAATGCAGTCCCAGATAAGCATAGTATTTCAACAGTAAATACTCCAATTCCATTGTTTCCCCGGATGCCCTGCTTGAAAATGCTTGCCACGACTCTGGGATGATATTGCCCTGTGTGTAGAGATTTGAGTGACCATCACACCCAATTCCGATCACAATTGTGAAGTCTCTGTTAGCAGTCATCGTAGAACAGGAGATTCATACATAGGAAGATTGATTCATTTGGAATGAGCAATGTTTATGCGATTGTCAAGTTTCTCACGGCTAATGCGATTTTCATGGTTTGATGTAAGTTTACTGTTCTATAATTTCTTTATCATTTTCTAAATCTAATTTTGCTGTTATATGGGGTTTTCTATAGTCTTTAGTTGTAATTTGACCTTTGCTATAACTGGGACATGATCACTATAGCAGTCTACTCCTGGTCTAGTCAGTGCTCCAGCTAAACTGAGGAACGTACAGTCAAACTGTTATTTAGTTGCAACTGACACAGTCAGTGTGAGCAGTCTTGGTTGGTTGGTGAAGAACTGAGCAGAGCATGTGTGCGAATGTCCCTAGAACAGTAATATAATTTCTCAACTGACTCGTTCATTTATTAATAACAACATTGTCAACTGCTCTCTTCCACAGAATAAAAAGAAGACAAATATACACTCATACATAAACATATATATATATATATTTGCCTGTACATATACACACCTAACGGATCCAGGTTACAATACTCCATGTAGCACAAGCATATAGTAGCCCCTTGCCAGTCATAGCAACCCTCTGACGGAAGTTTGGCAGGAATCGATGACAACTCTTTGGCACATCCTCTAGTAACAACTGAAATCGAAAACACTGTCTATGATATACACATTCAACATCAGTAGAAGACTGTCGGCCATGGTAAGACAGTTAGTGCCATCCATTGCATAGTAACTCTGTGCTCAAATAACAATAACAATACAGCTGCGTGTTTTCTGACTAAATAGGGCATGTGAATCACTTAGCTTCGTCTAATGTATATCTTAGTTAGCTGCGTATCCTTTACAGGGCGTTGCAGAACCAACACCAGCATTTATTAGTTGTTGTGGTTTTTCTAGGCAAAACTTTACACTCAGTAGTTTGCCATTGCCTACTGAACGGTCAGCTCTTGGTACCACTGTCGACACCAGCGCAAGACAAATCGTCCGTAGCAGGGATCGAACCTGGCATCCCGGCATTACAAAGCAGGCTCGCAACGCCTAAGCCACAGACGCTGTATACCTTAGAGTTCACGAAAATAAAGATAGTGGCATGATTCTAACTATATGTGTCCAGTTGTACCTATCCAGTCATGGACATTAGGGGCCTAACAATATATTCTTAGGAAGCAAACCGCTTTTATATAACTCTTCTATCAACCCAATAACTTTAGCTTCTACATTAGGGCATAACTATATATTCTTAGGAAGCAAACCGCTTTTTTATAATTCTTCTATCAACCCAATCATTGTAACTTCTATATTAGGGGCCCAACAATATATTCTTAGGAAGCAAACCGCTTTTTTATAACTCTTCTATAAACAAAATCACTTCTAGCTTCTTCATTAGGGGCCTAACAATATATTCTTAGGAAGCAAGCCGCTTTTTTATAACTCTTCTATAAACAAAATCACTTCTAGCTTCTTCATTAGGGGCCTAACAATATATTCTTAGGAAGCAAGCCGCTTTTTTAAAATTCTTCTATCAACCCAATCACTGTAGCTTCTACATAATTTATAACTAATCTGAAGACTGTCTACAACATTCCTCCCGTACATCCAAAAAGAACTATGTCTAAGCTTGATCATTGGTCATTCAGACGTCAGTAGCAAGCGGGAGCAATACATACAGACCAGTGAAATACCGCATAACAGAATGACACGATCAGTTTATGAAGCCTTGCAGCCCGGGTCTCTAGCGTAGTTGGTTAAAGCTGACTTCGCGGTGGCCGAGTAACAAACTCCTTGTGGTCCGGGTTCACTCCTGGGGGTAGGCAGAAAAGCCACATTTCTCCCAGATTTACGGTATCTATCATGGAATCAAGGCCGAAGGGTTGCGATATCCATAGTATCGAGCCAGAGCGTTTACAACTCATGGTTTCTGGATACTTTAAAAAAAAAATGAAGCCGTGCAGAACATAAAGATATGTTGGCGTGTAAGACACTTGTTAGTTGCGTATCTTTTCCAGGACGTTGCAGAAAAAAAAACCCAACAGCCCCTGGTTGTTCTAGGCAAATTTACGTCCTTCAGTTTGCCATTGCTTTTTAAACGGTTGGCTTTTTTGATACCACTGTCCAAACCAACGCAGCTGGGATCGAACCCGGCATCCCGGCATTACAAAGCGTTCGCATCGACTTAACCACAGTAAGACACCATAGAACAGAAAAACACCCGTGAACAGTGATACATTTAGAACAGAAACACACCAGTGACCAGTCTCCACAGAACAGACAGTGGATAGTAAGTAAAGTAAAGTAAAGTTCCCTTTTCACGCCTTTCGGCGCATCGGGCATATGGGCAGAGCGTCCCATATTTTTACAGACCATCAGCACTCTGTGGGTAATGTGGTCAGCATTACGCCAGTGGATAGTAACAGACAGACAATTAGTAATGCATCATTGGTCAATGAAACAGCATTGACACGTGGGTATCACTAACCAATGGACCAGTAAAGACCAGTGGGGTCAACATCATCATTCATCACCATCATCACCACCATCCTTTGTGTGCCGCTAGACGTCACACATAGCTCACATTGGAAGACTCCACTTCACGCTGTCGATTTCTGTTATAGTGTTCAGCTGAGCATTTTTAGCCTCTAGTAATAATGTTCTTCTTAATTGTTTACCTTGACGTCCTCTTTGTCTCAGAACGTTTGTTTCCCATTTCAGTGCTTGTTTTGTAATTCTTTACTTATTTCGTCTCGGAGTGTGCCCATATATCTCCACCTTCTTAGTCTTTGTGCAGTCGATACAGGTATTTGTCCTGAAATTTCTCTGATCCTCTCACTTCTTTTAAATTCATCCTATTTTGTGTTCATAGTTTTTTCAAAGACATTTTTTTCAAACGCATTTAACTTTCGTACCATATCTTTGGTGGTTCACCAACTTTCGCTAGCAAATGTTAGTACAGAAATGATGTGAGAATCATAGATTCGTAGTCTGATCTTATAGCTTGTATAACATCGAGCTCCACATTTGTTCAGGCTTGTGAAGACTATTATTACTTTGCCAATGCGTATAAGAATTTTTTTTCGTTGTATCTCACTGAGTGTCAAAATTGCAACCCAAATGGATATGTTCAGTAACATATATTGGTTTGTTCTCCATCATGACATCTGCATGATTTTTTGTTGGTATCTTTAATATATTTTTTGTCTTCATAATTTATTGGTAGTATTATTTTTGATGCCGTAGACGACACGCCGTTTGCTTTCCTTTGCATGTCTTTATTATTTTTACCTAATAGAACAAAATCATCTGCTAAATCCAGAACTTTCATTGTCTGTTATCTACCCAAGTTAATGCCAGTATTGCATTTCTAATACTTTTTCCAGTACCCAATCAAACGTAACCCCAAACAACAAGGGAGATAGAATGCAGCTTGTTTCACTAGTTTCCATCAGAAACCAGTCACTTAGACCATTTCCAGTGTGCACCGTACATTTTGAACCATCGTATGCATTTTAAAAAGTGCGTATTTTGTGTGTGGCTGGTATACCATAGCATTCCAGAATTCTATGTAGTCTTCTTCTTGTTCGCGTTCACCAGCTGTAAACTACGGCGGAAAGTTTTATTTGTTCGTCAACGTCTGGACTGCAGTCCTGTTCCAGAACCTGAGTGTTGCGTTTGTATCCGTTTTACAAATCTTACTAATTTGTATGCAGACTGCTGGTTCCTTGCCTCTTTGGCAGTTGCACTCCGACTTCTAAGAAAGCTCCCAATTAATCGACTCTTACGACATGCTTTTGGGTAGGCAGTGGATCTATTCTTGTTTTCCATATAATAAGACCCCGAAACCCACACGGGGAATTCCCTATAGTGAAATTCTATGTAAGCTTCTAAAGGCCTTCTTGAAATCGTTAAAATTCACAATGAGATGTTGTCTCTTTTTACTATGTTTTTATAGAATAGGTGTCAGGTTAATTATTTGATACACACAACTTCTTCCAGTTCTAAAACCAGCTGGTTCTTCTTTCATGTCTGTATCAGCTGCCTGTATAGATATATTGAGGATTACCTTGCATAAGGTTTTTGACATAACAGATAGTGACTACTTCCTCTTGAATTATTGTTGTCGTTAGGATTACCTTTTATGAGATTTCCTCAAATATTCCTCACTTCCATTGTTCTCGGACTGTTTCCTCTTTTCATTGATTAATGATGCGCCAAAAAACCCTGCTAGTAGAGCACCACTGACAACCCAAACTGATCGCATGACAACAAAAAGTCAGACAGAGAAAACAGTCACATACCTCTTTCGTCCGTCGCCTCTCCCTTTGTGTAGCAAGGTCCAGCACAGTCTACAAGCAGTATGTTCTCATAATTTAAGGTTCCGTCTGAGAGACAGTCTGGATTCTGAACGCCGCTTTCATAATTGGAGCATTCGAAACACTGGATGTAGACTTCTGGTTCTAGGGACATGGAGTATATACATAATTTATTGCTTGATATTACTATAGAGCTATATCAGCAAATAATGAAAAACAAATCAATAAATGTTTTCACTGAAATATATAAATCCCATAGGTTTCCATTTTACCCTGTCCTTAGCAACGAGCTCCGGTTCGTACCCTTACGGCCTTCTAGCGACCGATTCGTTCTCCTCAGGACGCTCACAGCCTTTATCGCAGGCACAGGTTGCAATATGATCACAACGCTCGACCTGAGAGAGCCCAGGCACCTGTGCCTACCGACTCCACAGTCTGGTTTTCCAAACCTAGGTCTTCCTGGACTCCTAGCCATGGGCAAATAGAGCTTAGGGCATTATACATTGAGAAAACTCTTCTCGAAATTAATAAATTAAAATTTAAATCCAAAGCACTCTAACCTCTCGCCTCAAGAGCTTCAGACACTGATACGATTAAAACGTCGTGATGATAATGTTATTAAACCTGTCGATAAGGAAAGGGCTGTAGTAGTCTGGAGACAAGATTTATATGTGCAGGAAGGGGACAGGCAACTCAGTGACACATCGTTCTATAAATCCAAGAACCAGGACGGTGCGTGAAAAACAACAAAACAGTTAAAAGTAGTATCACAACCTTAATCAAGGAAGATCTTCTGCCTACCCGAGCCAACTTTCTATTTGTCAAGGAAAGTTGTCTGGAAAAGACCTCTATATACTTCCTAAGATACATTAACCTGACAACCCAGCCAGACCGATCGTGTCCGCCTGCTCTTGTCCCACAGAACATTTGAGTTCCACGACCGTGTTTTGTAGCCCCTGGTCGCTGGTCTCTAGTCTTACCATGCTATCTATGTCTTTTAATTTATCCGGTTCACCTTCTCTTACAGGTACATATCTTCACCTTAGATGTTATCTCTCTCTACACGTCTATTCTACACGCTGATTGGCTCCAGGCTTTGCAGTCCTTTCTAGATCGTAGAGTCAGCCCTGCAAAAGCCACTGACAGATTGATAACGTCTGGCTGAGTTAGTGCTCTCTCTAAACTCTTTCAAGTTTAATGGCCACTATTTCAACCAGATCGGCGGCGTCGCTATGGGCACCAAGATGGGGCCTAGCTGGGCCTCTCCTCTTTATGGGCTACCACAAGCATCTGATACGCCAGGTATATACCAGTAGGCTTCCCGAGCTCTACAAGAGGTATATCGATGATTGCATCGGTATCACCCATGTGCCGCTACCTGAACTGCAGGACTTCATTCATGTTTTTCTCAAACTTCATCCCAGCATCCCATGCACTTTTAGCATTTCACCATCGTCGGTGCATTCTCTGGACTTCGCTGTCACCGTGGACTCTAAAGGCTATTATAAGCCTACTACTTCCCACGTTTTTCTTCTCTACACGCTCTCTCAATCCCCTTCCCGCAAAGACTCCATTCCTTTTCTCACAGCTTCTGCGCCTCTGCATGAACCGCAATTTCATTTACGTCATCACCTGTCTGGCCGTTGCATAAAAGTCATCTGGTTTGCTTGGTTTTACACTGTGCTAAGGCTATGTTTAGTTGTTTATAAATCATTATTGTTTTCTTCCTCCCAACTGCTGCCGTTGTGGCATAGACCTGCATAATATTCACATCTAGTAATTTTAACACTGAATCTTACTAATAAAACCCGGTCTGATATTTTTATGCATCATTTTCCTGTTTTTGCTCTTTCTTGGTCCAAACATTCATACTGTTGCCCACAAGAGTAAATCATTCAATAGTCACCTGAATACCTTTCCCCTGCTCCAAAATGTCTTGTTTTCCACAATCCCATGATGTTTACATTCATTCTTTCAATTTCACTCCTGATATTTTCCAGTTTACCTACTTGCATGAGTGCTCTCACATTTCATATTCCAATGATTAGTGTCTCTTTGTTTGGTGTTGCGTACTGTAGCCAGATAAGAGCCTGGCTGCACCCGTAGCACACGCACATACCGAACGAGGCAGGTTACGTTTTTATCGATTGTTGTACAGATATGACTTTTCTTTGCAAAATTATCACAGTGGGTTGCAATTTCTTTTAGTGAGAGCAGTGCTCATACTGAACGGATTGTTTAGCCATCCATTGTGCCTATAGAAACCACCTCTGCCTAGCACAGTTAAAGTGATGAATAGTACGAAAACTTCTCATCTGCTGTTCACCACGTTTATCCATGACCTGCCTGCCATGACTTCATGTAACCCTGAACAGGGAGATTGGGGTGGGGGGGGGGGGGGTGTTGAGCGGGTACTCTACCCCGGCCCATGAGGTGTTCCGAAGGCTAACAAAGGGAAGGAGGCGCCTTAAATCTCCTGTTGTTAGAGTTTTCCCTACTCCGTTACCCGAATTTGAGATTTACCACATAATGTAATTTGTTTACAAGCAGTATTGCCCGCCTAACCGTCACAGCTTCCGCCCGTTTTAGTAATTGTCTTTTAAATCGAAGTAAAGTAAAACATCATTATTACGTCAGAGGTAAATCGAGCAAAAGATGCCAGATTCATATTTTCAGAGACCTCGATTGGTAATTGGGTCAACATTTCCCCATTTCTTCCGCGGCGGACCTAAGCAGTTATCAGCTAATGAATCTATCAGTAATTAATAGCAACGCTTTTTACCATTATTGCTATAAACACACACACACACACACACACACACACACACACACACACACACACACACACACACAACGATTAAATACATTGCAATGAAGTAAAGTAGCAGGAACGAAACTTACCTCCAGTTTCTGTAGGTTCGCCAATCCCTGTCTGTGCAGACACCACAACAATGCCTGCTGCATTTGAGTCAGAAATAAGAAAACATGCATCATAATCAATGGAATTTTACGTGCAGATACCTAACATGCACACAACACGCACGCACACACACACACCACACACACATAGTAACGCTGTATTTTTTTTTGGGGGGGGGGCATATATAGAAAAGGCTGCACTTCTTTGGGGCATGTCAAAAGTTGAGGGGGGGGGGCATCTTTAAATTGTCTATCATGTCACGGTATTCGTCTGCACCGTAATGTCACGTGCTTAATACGCTTGACATCCTTAACAATAATACTGACAGGCTGCAAGTCCATAGAATTGTCATTTATAAACATTTTTGAAGTTTTTTTATGAAGCTCTCATTGTGTGTGTGTGTGTGTGTGTGTCCTAGCTTATGGTCAACGCAGCTAACCATATAGTCTATATTACTATTTCTATAGTTATACACACCACTTTTTCTGTTATTACAAACATCCCTATTGTTATAAATACATATGTTAATATTACAGTAAATATAAATATCATAGTCAATATACCAACATTCATCAAACTTGCAGCATAAACAATAACACCTTTAGAAAGCCTGTAAACAAACAAACACACTCACATACACACACATGATGATTGCATTTTTAACAATGGTCTTATTTTTAATTTTAGAAATAGTGATTTTTAGAATTACAGCAATAGTAATGTACACCAAATAGACAGTAATGTAACAGTAATATAAATATATATATATAGTTTTATATATGTATATATATATATATATATATATATATATGTATGTGTGTGTGTGTGTAAAGAGAGAGAGAGAGAGAGAGATAGATGGGCCGACAGATAGACAGACAGACTGACAGGCAGAGAAAAATTCAATCGAAAGCAAAGAAAAAGAAAAAAAAAACTGATTACATAAAGATAACACAGAAGTGGAATATTGCAATAGTAAGGAAACATTTAACGAAGTCAGTGGACTGTACACGGATCATCAGAAAGATCATGTGGGACAAGGATTTAGAGCAGAATGTGATGAACTATGCCAAAGCTGCATTTGAAAAAAGAACATGAAAGACTATTTCATGACGATTAATGGCTTGATCGTCTCGTCAAGTAGGAGTCGCAGCTGCAGGCTATTTGGCAGCAAACCACCTTGCACTGGTTTCGCCAGTGGTACTGAGAGTCAACCGTAAGTTAGTAATGGCAAACTACTGACCGTAAATTTACCGAAAAAAAAAACCCTAACAGCCAAAACATGCCTGGTTGGTTCTGCAAAGTCCTGTAAAGGACGCAACTAACTTTTTATGTGACTGAATTATGTCTCTCATGCACAGTCTGGTAATTCTGTAAAGGACGCAACTAACTTTATATGTGACTGAATTATGTCTTTCATGCAGTCTGGTAATTCTAAACTTGAAGATGACAGGCAAAATAGTGAAGTCAATATAAGAGATCATGAGAAGACCTCCATGGGCATATATAATCGAATTCACTTACCTGATAAATAAATATGAAGTATTTCCAATAGAAAGTACACAACTGGAAATTTTGCCATATCTGGTCTCTCTAGAACGATGACTGCAGTATGAGATCCTTTAGTCCAGTCTGCTACCAGTATTAAAAAAAAATATATTTCTTTGGGCCTAGAAATGACGTCACCACAACACTAACTGATTTCCCTATGGCATCGTTTGTCCTATGGTGTGGAGATAAAAAGAATACATTTGTGTGTGTTGACATAAAAAAAAAAAACAATTCAACAAGGAACCCCGACGCGTGAGTAAAGAGGAACGGTTAAAAGGAATCATTTACTGGTCGGGACAGGGAGCCGCGGTAGAGCACTGGCTATAGGAAGTGATGCCAGTCACTGATCACGTGTTCGAATCCCCACTGAGCAATGGTTTTAAAACAAGCTGACTGTCTTGAATATGGAAGAAAAGGTGGCGCGTGACATTGATTATAGTAAACATCATGGGCCAACTGAACCCCATACAAATATGGGCTTTTCACCCACACCCAGACACACACACCCAGACACACACACACACACACACGATCTGCCATCATCGTCGCCGTCGTTATAAACATCAGTATCAAAATCATCATCACCACCATCATTATCTTCAACAATATACAACTTTTTAATCTTTCCATTATCTTTTCCACATATTTTGCTCTGTTTTGTATAGCAACAATCAGCTGTGTATGTTATTATTGCTGATATCTCCTGAATCTTTCTTTACACATTTTACACCTTCTAGTTGCTCCCCAAACACCTCGTGCCATTTAGCGAAACTGTTCTTCCACTGTTCGACAGTTTCAAAGCATTATCTTGCATACTGATTTTTATTGAACCTGACGTCCATCAGTTATAATATCGATACTGTCACTCATTCTTCGGACATGAATCTTTTCCCACACTCGTGATAATATTTTTGTTGATGCCTGTTGTACATGCACCTACAGTTTTTGTAATTTGTCGTATGTATCGTTTTTTTTTTTTTTTACTTTTCATATTGAAAATCTAGAGCTTAGTTTGGACAATGTAGCCTGTTTCAGGAGCGCTATGGTTTCGGACATCAATGCAAGTCATCGTTGAGAGTTGGAAGTTGATATCAGATCCTTGAATGTCAGGTGAGATCCAGTTGTATGAGATAACTTCCGATTTAATGAAGTCTGTTCTCTTGCTTGTTAATGTGTTTATTGATGTTGGCCCTGCTGCTTACCTTTTGCCTAGTACTGTACCTTTTATTTATAGCAACGGTATATTTTAACTAAGGCAACTACTAATAAATTGCAGACATTCATTAACTGGTGCCTGTGCAGAATAGAGGAAATTAAATGGTATGATAAAATAACTAGTGTAGATCTTTGAGAGAGAACTAAGCAAGCTCCAATGGATCAAGAGGTGAGGAAAAGAGGCTGGTGTTGGATAGGATACACATTGAGAAAACCGGAGAACAGCATCTAGAATGTCTTTGCATTGGAACCCACAGCGTAATAGTAACAAAGAAAGGCAAAAACACATGGAAAAGAGAGCTGCAGAATGAAGTTAGACAGGGAGGACATGGGGAGAGTTCCATGTAATAGCGAAGGATAGAACGACTTGGCGTGGGTTGAGGGCCTATGCTCCATTTGGGGATAGAAAGGTAAAAGAAGAAGACAGACATTGTTCAAGTATTTCTAAATCTAGCTTGAAACTGCATGTAGCCGCCTTTAATGTATATAGTTTTACACTTAATTTTCTAATTACTGGCAGTGGGGACTACCGTAATCTGCTCCGGGAATCCCCCTCTATGCTTCCTTTCAGACAATAATCGAATATTGTGCGAAAAGTTACACGGGGATCTGGCTTTTTTTTGAGATAGACTGGCATGGCAATCATAGTCCGCGGAGATGGCGAGTATGACAAGAAAACCGAGCCCTGTTTTGAAAAAAATCTTCGACATTTTGTAAGTACTTTTTCGGGTTGCTATGGTTAACCCTGCGATTGGAAAATTATCCTATCTTCAAAGAGCCGCTGAAGCTCACAGGTTGTGGAGAATCAACACCTTACTCAAAGATTTGGCATTACCTAGATAAGGGTAGATGTGGCAGCTCAGCTGTGACACTCCAACATGTCCTCCAACGTTAGAAGCCGCCCCTGGCGACCTCGGATACGTCAATTGGCAAGGAATTACAGTCCATAACTTTTCACCGTTAACTTGCAACCTATAATTTGCAAACTTTAACTTACAACCAATAACTTATCATCTGTAACTGCTGACTTCCAATTTGTTTCCAACCTAAATTAGGGCTGTGCAAAAAGTTCTAACTCTCAATGGCACAAAGCCTTGGCTGTTGTAGAGACCCACCTTGTTAACTACAAAGGAAATGTAACACTATTTCGTTGGAAACAAAACTTGATGAAGAAGCAGTTCCATGTCTGTCTTAGGTTACCTCCTTGTCCAGTTGCCAACCAAGGCTGAAGGATTTTGTCTGCCCTGCTGCAACTTTGTTTCCAGGCCCTGTTTATCTTCCTGGGACAAGTCTCGTTCCTTTCGAACACCCCCCCCCCCCCGGAAGTAGTTGCACAATGTGGGATGATATGTTTAGTATTCAGTTAGTTAGTTAGCTGGGTTTTCATCATTGCACTCCTGACATGTCCATAGGTGCTCAGATCCTCCCATCAGTATGAACCCCAACGTCCGATGTACCAGTTCTATGTTGATTAACAAGTCTTCTGGTGGGTCTGGTGTACGTCTCGTTTTTTGCTATGCCCATCTTAATTCCCAAGTCTGCCATTCTGGCGAGTGATGTGGATTCACTGCAGCCAAAGTCCTCTATCCTTCCCATTTCTCTGAGGGCATTAATAATATCAGCATGATCCATAGGCTGACCGTCGGCAGTGATAGCAGATCCAGCCAACTTGTCAGCTTTTTCATTTCCATCGACGCCTGCGTGTCCCGGAACGAAAATAAAGGTGACTTCACGCACAATGGACTTCTGTAATGATTCACGGCATTGTCTTCGCACAGAACCTGCCTGAGCTCTCAGGATCATATTGAATACACGCGGATGTATTTTTGTGTTTCGAGCCAGGAGAACGCTTGCATCACTGCCATCACCTCCATCGTCATGCTGCTGGTTGTCATGGAGAAGGCGCCGTTGGCTTCTTTGACTGTTCTGCCCGCTGAGCGTGCTGTGAATGCCCATGTGATTCTTTTTTGGATCCGTCTGTGTAGATTAGTGCATCTGCTTCGTCTGCATTTTCACTGATGACAGCGTTGACCTCTGCATTAACAGCAACAGGATTCTCTTCTCTGCATCGCCTGTTTAGTGTGGCAATACAGGAAAATGTATAAATAAACGCATGAGGCACAGGTATCCACTCTGCCAGGGGGGATGTCAGTTAGGCTGCATATTTGCCTAATAACATCAACTACCCGACCTAGCCATGATTTTCCCCGCTTTAGTCTGTCGCCCTTTTCACTAAAAAGCGCTTGAGGGATTGGGTGTTTCTTATCAGCACACATTTAAGGTATACCCGAGCCCTCCAGATCCTCATCCTTTGGTTCATAGTTGGAAAGTCAAGTAGACACCTCATTGCTCCACAGGATGCGTCTTTTGTACATCCCAAAATAATGCGCATGGCTTCATTTGGCACCTTTTCAAGGTTTAGTATATTCCTCTCAAAATTCGACATGAATAGAGAACAGGTAGGCACCGACTACTAATATACTGTAGCTCAGGCGTATCTGAGCAAGACTTGACTTATGACCCTTTCGGAAGTATTGACCTTTAGGCAGGTCAATTATTTCAATGTGATCACCTCCTTGTAACACTATTACATAAATGAATGCATTGTGCCCTTCCTGTGAAACCCACAAGTGACATAATTACTGGTAAATTTGTGTATTCTTGTTGCATGAGTGTTGCTCTTCGTGTACAACTTTGTCTGGTCTTGAATATGTTTCCCTCTATCGTCTTCGTGGATTCTTTATGTCCTTAGGTGTAACTAAGCCTTGCGTGCACTGTTGTTGCTTATTGTTAAATAATGATCTCTGTATTGTTCTGTTATATCTATAGTCAACTGTCAGTCCAAATGGATTTCTTGTTGTTGACAACCATCATGGCGGATGTGATATTACATCATCAGAGATGTCACAACACATCATCACAGATGTGACATTACATCCTCAGAGATGTCACAACAAATCATTGCAGATGTGACATTACATCATCAGAGATGTCACAACACGTCACCGGAGATGTGACATTACATCCTCAGAGATGTCACAACACATCATCGCAGATGTGACATTACATCCTCAGAGATGTCACAACACATCATCGCAGATGTGACATTACATCATCAGAGATGTCACAACACATCATCGCAGTTGTGACATTACATCCTCAGAGATGTCACAACACATCATCGCAGATGTAACATTACATCCTCAGAGATGTCACAACAAATAATCGGAGATGTGACATTACATCCTCAGAGATGTCACAACACATCATCGCAGATGTGACATTACATCATCAGAGATGTCACAACACATCATCGCAGTTGTGACATTACATCCTCAGAGATGTCACAACACATCATCGCAGATGTAACATTACATCCTCAGAGATGTCACAACACATCACTGGAGATGTGACATTACATCACCAGAGATGTCACAACACATCATCGCAGATGTGACATTACATCATCAGAGATGTCACAACACATAATCGGAGATGTGACAATACTTCCTCAGAGATGTCACAACACATCATCGCAGATGTGACATTACATCATCAGAGATGTCACAACACATCATCGAAGTTGTGACATTACATCATCAGAGATGTCACAACACATCATCGAAGATGTTTGCATATATGTTTGCCAAGTCGAGAACCATCTTTCTACCTTCTCCAAAATTATTAGTAATAAACAATAAACAAAAAAACTAAGATTTTAAATTAATAATAATAATAAATATTATGTTTACTTGGGTAAGCACCAAAACTAGTATCCCAACACAATACATATAACTGCAGTTTCTCACCAACTTCAGATTCCAAAGCACGCGTATTTGAGAGTGCTAATGTAATGCTAATTTCTGTATGCTAAAACAAATGAGGAATATTTCACGCCAATAGATACGAGAATATTGAACACTGGATACTGTTTCCTAGCTTGGATAAATTATGATACTCCTCTAAAGACGAACGATATCAACACTGCCGCCACAGTTGTAGCTAACTCGAGTATAGTTTTGATTCTACCTACACAGGCCCACTCAACTTTAATAATGACCTCCCCTTCCTCGATGAAACAGGCCAACTCAATATTGATTCAGCGCCGGTTTCAATGAAATGAATACTGTTTCTAAGCCTTTGACGTAGACAAATAAAGCAGTCTTAGAAAGACACTTTTCGTATCATGATTCACTGTTGAACCTTCACGTTCTGCATTCTAACAAAAAGCACCATCCCATTTCAACAGGTGATGGCATGACTACGGCCAGCTTGTCTACAATGAAGCAGATGGGAGCCGTGGTTCCAAAATAGAGCATTTGAAGGTTAGTTGCGTATCCTTTACAGGACTTTGCAGAACCAACCCCAACAGCCCCTGGCTGTTGTGTGGTTTTTCTAGGCAAATTTACGCCTAGTAGTTTGCCATTGCTCCTGGACGGTCGGCTTTCTTGATACCACTGTTGAAACCAATGCAAGGCGCATGGCCCGCAGCTGTGATCGAAGCATTTGAAGATGTGAGGATTTGTACTGATGTGGGATTGACCCTCGACGTTTGGTTTTCTGATTATTTTAGCATTGATTGGAAGAGTACACAATGTCATTGGCTTCCTGTCTGATTTATTGCTGCCCTGAACTGTCGTTAACATTTATTTTGTGGAGACTGGGTGTATACATAAAAAGGTTAAGTCGGGAGATGTGAACCAGCGTCATTGCACACGTTTATAGACCATAAGGGCTCTGCCACCAGTACGGACAGCTGATAAGAATTGTCCGCACGTTACTCTGTAGCTGCAGCGACGTTCCTCCGTTTACCCCAGAGTGTCAACTCTGGTACCCATTTGCTAGAGGCTGTGTGAACCCCGGGAACCGCCCGGTTTCGAACACCGACCGTGGCTGCAGAAGTCGAAGCTGGATTTGAAAGCGAGCCTCTTATCGACTGCGCTAACGCGACCCCCTGGGTGTATATGTAATGTAATGCAGTAAAAGAAGTATGGCTTAATAATAGCAAAGAAATTAAAGAACAAAGAGAAAACACAAAAGGCATGTATAAAAGAATACAAGAAAAAATTTCAAGTAAGTAAAAAAAGTAAGTAAAGATCCCTTTTCACGCCTTTCGGTGCATCGGGCATATGGGAAGAGCGCCCATATTTTTACAGACCATCAGCACTCGGTGGGTAATGTGGTCAGCATTACGCCGGCTGTCTTTACTTTCCCAGGACAGCCCATCCTGGTACCCATTTTAGGTTGGGTCGACCTGCGACGCCCCATACCATGATAACAATCCACGCAGCCATCAGTGGGTTTCGATCGCCGTACGCTGGATTACGAGTCAGACTCGCAACGCCTAAGCCACGGACGCCGCAAATTTACAAGTAGTTGTTTGAAAACAAAAGTAAGTGGAATATTATTGGACAAAGAGAAGGTAATTGAAAGATGGACAGAGTATTTAAAAGAGCTATATAATGAAAACAGCAAACCAGTCATAGAGAGTCAGGAGTATTGGAAAAGACCGCCAATACTAAAAGTTAAGGTAGAAGATGGTCACAACACATCATCGCAGATGTAACATTACATCCTCAGAGATGTCACAACACATAATCGGAGATGTGACATTACATCCTCAGAGATGTCACAACACATCATCGCAGATGTGACATTACATCATCAGAGATGTCACAACACATCATCGCAGTTGTGACATTACATCCTCAGAGATGTCACAACACATCATCGCAGATGTAACATTACATCCTCAGAGATGTCACAACACATCACTGGAGATGTGACATTACATCACCAGAGATGTCACAACACATCATCGCAGATGTGACATTACATCATCAGAGATGTCACAACACATAATCGGAGATGTGACAATACTTCCTCAGAGATGTCACAACACATCATCGCAGATGTGACATTACATCATCAGAGATGTCACAACACATCATCGAAGTTGTGACATTACATCATCAGAGATGTCACAACACATCATCGCAGATGTGACATTACATCATCAGAGATGTCACAACACATCATCGAAGATGTTTGCAAATATGTTTGCCAAGTCGAGAACCATCTTTCTACCTTCTCCAAAATTATTAGTAATAAACAATAAACAAAAAAACTAAGATTTTAAATTAATAATAATAATAAATATTATGTTTACTTGGGTAAGCACCAAAACTAGTATCGCAACACAATACATATAACTGCAGTTTCTCACCAACTTCAGATTCCAAAGCACGCGTATTTGAGAGTGCTAATGTAATGCTAATTTCTGTATGCTAAAACTTACTTTACTTTACTTTTTCCTTCCACGTATGCCGCTAAGCGTTGTGGGGAGATGCAAGTTCCTGTCATAAGCAAGGCGGGCAAAATTCTTTAGCATGGCCCGCAGTGGGATCGAAGCATTTGAAGATGTGAGGATATTTACTGATGTGGGATTGACCCTCGACGTTTGGTTTTCTGATTATGTTAGCATTGATTAGAAGAGTACACAATGTCATTGGCTTCCTGTCTGATTTGTTGCTGTCCTGAACTGTCGTTAACATTTATTTTGTGGAGACTGGGTGTATATATAAAAAGGTTAAGTAGGGAGATGTGAACCAGCGTCATTGCACACGGTTATAGACCATAAGTGCTCTGCCACCAGTACGGACAGCTGATAAGAATTGTCCGCTTGTGTGGCCGTCCGCACGTTACTCTGTAGCTACAGCGACGTTCCTCCGTTTACCCCAGAGTGTCAACTCTGGTACCAATTTGCTAGAGGCTGTGTGAACTCCGGGAACCGCCCGGTTTCGAACACCGACCGTGGCTGCAGAAATAGTAGTCTCTTATCGACTGCGCTAACCCGGCCTCCTGGGTGTATATGTAATGTAATGCAGTTAAAGAAGTATGGCTTAATAATAGCAAAGAAATTAAAGAACAAAGAGAAAACACAAAAGGCATGTATAAGGGAATACAAGAAAAACTTACAAGTAAGTTAAAAAAAAAAGTAAGTAAGATCCCTTTCCACGCCTTTAGGCGTATCGGGCATATGGGAAGAGCGCCCATATTTACAGACCATCAGCACTCGGTGGGTTGTGTGGTCAGCCGGCTGTCTTTACTTTCCCAGGACAGCCCATCCTGGTACCCATTTTAGGCTGGGTCGACCTGCTACGCCCCATACCATGATAACAATCCAAGCAGCCATCAGTGGGTTTCGATCGCCGTACGCTGAATTACGAGTCAGACTCGCAACGCCTAAGCCACTGACGCCGCAAATTTACAAGTAGTTGTTTGAAAACAAAAGTAAGTGGAATATTATTGGACAAAGAGAAGGTAATTGAAAGATGGACA
Organism: Candidula unifasciata; assembly: GCA_905116865.2. Taxonomy (NCBI): domain Eukaryota; kingdom Metazoa; phylum Mollusca; class Gastropoda; order Stylommatophora; family Geomitridae; genus Candidula; species Candidula unifasciata. The sequence goes on along the minus strand of CAJHNH020001268.1, from coordinate 8,175 downwards.
GAGTATTTAAAAGAGCTATACAATGGGTTATATGGTATTTACGTACACCGGAGTTTAGCTGTCAACACAACCCGACTACATAATAACAGATGACGACTGGACCCGCTTAAGTCTCCACATAAGCTCTCACACACATATCCATTACATGACTAACCCGTTCATATTACAGGAAGACACCTATAAGACCACTATGGTCACACGCGGAACATTTTCACATTTCGGAACTATTCAAATTCAAAAACTGTTTTCAGTACTTTTTGGCATAATTTAAATACTCAAAAGTTTAAAACAATAAATGGTGGTCCAAAGGACGTTGTGTATGGAAGCTCGCTCTCCTTCGAGATACGCCTAGCCATATCAAAGGGAGACAGAACAAACAGGAAACACCAAGAAAGAAGAAGGAAGACATGCACCAGTGACAACAGGACGAGCGGTTTGATTCGGATGGAAGCATCAAGCCCAGAAATGGCACAAACACTAAAATTCAGTCACGAAAGTGACGCAAATAACCCAGACCACAAATATAGGCGGAGACTGCTAGTAGCCTAGGCTAGCTAGCAGCAGTCTGAACGTGATCCAGCTTTTCTTTTTTTTCTCAAAAGGACTTGGACTTGGACTTGAAAATAGCAAACCAGACATAGAGAGTCAGGAGTCTTGGAAAAGACCGCCAATACTGAAAGTTAAAGTAGAAGATGCTATAAACCACATGAAGAAACGTAAATCTCCAGGGCTAGATAACATCACGATTAAACAATTAAAACCTGCTGGTGAACTGGGTTTAGAAGTTTTGACAAAATTGTTCAAAAATATTTATAACAGTGGAGACGTACCTGATGACTTTTTGAAATCTCTTTTCATACCTTCACCAAAAACACCTGGCGCAGTGGAATGTGGAGAACATCGAACAGTTAGTTTAATGAGTCGTGTAACTCACATATTAATGAGAATTATCATAAGAAAAATTAGGACCAAATTAAACCAGAAACTGGAGAAGAGCAGTGTGGTTGTGTTGAAGGTAAAGGCACAAACAACGTCATATTTACCTTGAGGTCACTTTCAGAAAGATTGTATTTGTGCTTTATTGTTTACACCAAAGCATTTGTTAGAGTGAAACATAAAGAAATAGTTAGAATGTTTGAAACCCTAAACATTGATGATAAAGATCAGAATAATAAAGAGCACATAAACTAGCAACAAGATGCAGCCATAAGGATTGACAACCACTTTGGAACTTTTCAAAGCATTAAACAAGGCGTTAGGTAATGATGTATACTATCACCCGATTTATTCAATTTGTACAGTGAAATAATATTTAGATCCAAACATGGTATTCCAAGAATATTGGTTAGTGGGCATATTGTTAACAGCCTGCCATATGCTGACCATATAGTTTTGAACGCTGAAAATGAAACACCTCTGCAAGAAATGATGGATATAATCTTAACGGAAATGGAAGGCGAGGGTCTTAGTTTGAACAGCAGAAAAACTGAAGTAATGTTATTTAAAAAGATAGCTGACCCTCCAAAATGCAACATCAGAGTCAGTGGGACAAACCTCAAGCAAGTTGATAAGTTTTAGTACTTGGGTACAATGAACATATCAGATGTAAAATGTATTAAGGACGTTAAATGTGGAATAGCTCGAGGGAAGGTAGCATTTTACAAAATGAAAAGTATTTTATACACCACCGTCCTTGTCAGCTGAGACGAGAAAGAAAATTCTTAAAAGCTACATATATCCTACCTTTATATACGGAAGTGAATCAAGGAAAGTTGGTAAATTTTAAAAAGCTTTTTTAGAAGCTGCAGAGATAGGGTTTTATAGACGAATAGTGAGAATACCCTGGACAGAAAAAAGAGTAATCAATACGTCTTGAAAGAAACTGACTCAAGAAGAGAACTGATTGCCTATATTCGAAAGAGACAATCTACATTTTTTGGTCCGGTGATGAGAGGGAGAAAAGTGGAGTACATCGTGACAGTAGGAAAGTTAGAATGGAGGAAAGGCAGAGGGAGACTGAACAGAACCTGGACGGTGTGATATTATGACATGGATCTGTGTCAGAGTTGACTGAAAGTACACGAGACAAAAGGTTGTGGATAGACATGACTACCAGCGCCAATCAGTATTAAGTTTAAAAAAGAGAAAGATATGTATAGGAAGAGAGCAAAGAATAGAGAAGCTTTCTGGTGGCTAGAAGAAGAAGAAGAAGAAAATTATAATAAGAAGAAGAGAAGAGGAAGAATACTAACAGCAGCAGAATTATATACATGTAAAAATATTCGCAGTCAGTATAACAAAACGAGTACAGCATACCATTGAAGACAAACGTGTAGATAATCTAACCTTGCCCTGTGTTAACATAAGGGGCTAGAGACGACGCAGCTAGAAAACAGATCTGACTATTCAAGTGATTATCAATGGAACTGCCATCTCCCCGGGGCTGTTTGCACACATCGCCGGCATACATGTGAATGCAATTATTGTCGCTAGACTGTTGATAGAAAACGCGCTGTGTTTAAATGCGTAAATTGTGCCATCTAACCAGTACTGTACTTTATTGACCTTATATCATAATGGTTCTCTACATAGCAAAGATGAGATTTTTTTTTTAAAGGCTTATAGTTCTATTTTTGAGGGCCGGCGGACATCAACGCGAGGTTTGGTCAATCCCAGTTATACATATGCTCACTGCCAAGTGACAATCCAACACATCTATTTCTAGAAATAAAACTGGCCCTCCCATACCTTTACAGACAAATGTGAACGAGAAAGCTGCTTGAAAGCCTGGGCAGATAAAAGAAGGAGAGACCTATAATGTTTGTACACCTGCCACAACCCACCTTGGTATGACATCGTGGGAAGTGCTATCGAACACTGAACGGGAATATCCGCCTCCTAGATCTCTGGTAAAACTGTGAGTTGGCACTGGGTTTCATCTTAAACAGAACAACGAGACGGCGTGCATCGTTACAGACGCTGGTACAGACTTGTGAATAGGAAATTAATGTTACACTTGATAATGTAAACAAGTGTGAGGTAAAAACGCTAGAATAACGTCTAGAACAAAATGCGAAGCCATAAAAATAGACATGAGGATATATGGAACAAGGATTTACATCAAAGTTATATGTTCATGTGTTTAAGGTTATGAAGAAAATAATCAGAAAACAATTAGGATGATTTCACTGCAGACATAGTAAGTTCTGAAGAACTCACCCGTGAGTTATCAAAATACAGAATGGATATTACAGCAATTCAAAAAATAAGATGACCAGGACAGGGTAACATAGAGGAAAATAGAATGATCATAGTGTACGGAGGAAACACTCAAAACAAAAACATGAACTAGGGACAGGATTTGTTATCAATAAAAAGTTGTGGGAAAGCATTATAAATTTAGAATCTGTTAGTGATAGGATCAGTAAGTTACAAATAAAAGGAAAATGGAAAAATATAACAATGATTAATGTGCATGCAGCCACTGAAGATAAAGAAGATGATATTAAAGAAGATTTCTAGGATCTCCTTGAGAATATCATAGAAGAAGCTCAAAAAATGAGACATATTGATTTTATTAGGAGATTTCAATGCAAAAATAGGAAGAGAAAACACCTATAAAGATGTAGCAGGCATGGAAAGCCTACACACTAATTTAAACGATAATGGAGGGAGATTAATCAATCTCGCCATACCGACAAGACTACTGATAAGCAGCACCAGATTTCAAAGAACTTAGAAAAGAAGGTGGTCATGCATTACATGTAAACATTTATGAAAATTAATAAAACTAATCTGGAAGACGGAGAAACTATCCCATGAATAGAAAGTGGCTTTATTAATACACATGTTTAAGAAAGGAGACAAGCATACGTGTGAAAAACTATAGAGGAATATCACTATTATCTACAAGCTAAAAGATACTGTCGTCGGTACTGCTAAAAAGGCTAAAATCATGCGTTGAAGACATATTGGGAGATTACCAAGCGGGTTTCTGACAGAACAGACCAATAATAGATCAGATATTCATGTTACGGCAAATAGCAGAGCAAAATTGGGAATATAGAAGAGATGTGTATAAAGTTTTTGTGGATTTTAAAAAGGCGTATGATAGTGTCCATAGAAACAGTTTATGGAATGCTATGAAGGACTCTTGAATACCAAAAAAGTTAATTAGCATGACCAAACTATGTATGGAAGACACTCGTAATATAGTAATATATAAAGGCAGAAAGTCAGACCCTTTTCAAATAACATCTGGTTTAAAGCAAAGTGATGCTTTGTCTACACTTCTTGTCAACTTGGTCCTGCAGAGAATTATAAGGAAATGGAAATAAGAGTGTACTATAGGAGAAACTACAAGAATACTTGGATATGCTGATGACATTGATTTGGTTGGAGAAAATGAACTAGAGACTGTTAAAACACTGAATGTCTTAAATAATCAGCTCAGAAAATGGGACTAGTTATCAAGATAAGACAGAATACATGATAATAACTAGACAGGGAAAGGATATAAATTCCGGCCACATACAAGTCGATAATATGAAAATCAAACGAACGGAAACGTATAAGTACTTGGGTGCAAACTTCAACGGCTCCAACATGCTGAGAGAAGAAATACAATCTAGAATACAATCTGGAAATAAAGTATACTATGCCCTTCAACATTTGCTAGTCAAAGTGTCTGTCTCGATATACCAAGATCAAAATATATAAAACGTTGATAAGACCAGTCGAGTTATAAAGCTCTGAAACTTGGAGCACAACTAAAATAGAGGAAGCCCTATTACAGGTTTTCGAAAACAGAGTCTTACGACGAATCTTTGGACCCATCAAAAATGCAAACCGCGGTGAATGGAGAGTGAGAAGAAACAATGGAATTCATAAACTGTTAAAATCACCACTGATCACTGGCATCATGAGAGCTAACAGACTGAAATGGTTGGGGCATATTGAAAGAATGTCAGATGACAGAGAAGTAAAAACTATATACACCAGGGAGATGAACGGTCGTAGACCACGAGAGAGACCAAGAAGACGATAGAGAGATAATATCCAGACAGACCTGCAAACACTTGGTGTCACCAACTGGAATGAGAAGACCAACCAGGAGCGATGAATGGAGACGGGTGATATCTGCAGCAATGAACCTCAAGGGATCGGAATGCTGAAGAAGAAGAAGCAGAAGTACAACAGATGCATAGTCAGCAATGTTGTCGTTAAAATATGCAACAATACATCTCCACAATCAATTAATATCTTCAGCTGCTTCAATTTAGATATCAATTTTACTACCAAAAGCTGTATATGTTTTGGCCAGTAATTATTGTTTATTATCCTCAGATCTGTTCGACTGATATTTAAGCAGTGTCAATCAATCTGACCAATTGCCACACGGATCGTTGAAAATCAATCATGTCTGCTCATTATCAAAGGGAGCATAGCGGGTCGTTCACTTGTATACTCGATGTTGTTAGAATATGTGTGAGCTCAAAGTTATTATCTGTGCTGACTATATGAATTTATGCACACACTGTCAACGGGTTTATTATTTGTGTGTGTGTGTGTGGTTTTTTGGTTTTTTTAAATGCATGCACAGGAAGTAAATCGTGAATAAATGTGCATGTAATGACATGCGATCAAAGAAATAAATGGAGTATTAGATAGAAAGTCAAAGAGTTCAGTTACAAACAGACACTGCAGCACTCGACACGTTTCCATCAGCGCCGAGTCTCCATGCTGTCAACCTGGACTAACAATCATCAAGTGCCACCATGTGGATGAGGAACAGAGGGGGAGGTCCCAAAAACCGCGCTGAGACAATTGGCCATATTTATGGTCTGTCTATATTGCGGCCCCTGGCAAAAGCCAGGGTGGGGCTTCAAATAAAAAAAACATTTCGTCCTGAAAAGGATGTAATAGATAGATTAGTAACTCATTATGGAGGTCAAACAAGTCGATGGTTAAATATCAGCGATGAAATCACAATCAAAATTTTGAGAGCATGCATCTTCCCTGTAGCAACACACGGATGTGAGTCGTGGACTATCTCCCTTCCCTGTAGCAACACACAGATGTAAGTCGTGGATTATCTCCCTTCCCTGTAGCAACACACAGATGTGAGTCGTGGACTATCTCCCTTCCCTGTAGCAACACACAGATGTGAGTCGTGGATTATCTCCCTTCCCTGTAGCAACACACAGATGTGAGTCGTGGACTATCTCCCTTCCCTGTAGCAACACACAGATGTAAGTCGTGGATTATCTCCCTTCCCTGTAGCAACACACAGATGTGAGTCGTGGACTATCTCCCTTCCCTGTAGCAACACACGGATGTGAGTCGTGGACTATCTCCCTTTCCTGTAGCAACACACGGATGGGAGTCGTGGACTATCTCCCGGTTCTAAAGGAAAAAAATAGGGGATTTTGAGCTGAAAAGCGGCGTTTGTGTTATCAATCCTAGACGTTAGAGCAGTGCAGGTAGATATGTTGCAGTAGTCATATTAAGCTGAATCGTGGCGAAGCAGATAAGTTACAAGCCAACGCTCATCGCATGTGGGTGCTCGTCTTTGAGGTGAACTACCCTGTTAAAGGTTTTGTAGACTTGGGGGAAACTAAGATCTATGAAAAAATACATCTAAACTTTTATTGTTTTTCTTGTTGGATTCTTTGGGGTTGGGTTGAGTACCCTGTGAAAGGTGCAATAGACTCGCCGGGGGGTCTCGCTAGTAACACTCGCTGGCAGGTCTCGCTAGTCACTCTCGCCGGCAGGTCTCGCTGGTCACTCTCGCCAGCAGGTCTCACTAGTCACTTGCCGGCAGGTCTCGCTGGTCACCCTCGCCGGCAGGTCTCGCTAGAAACACTCGCTGGCAGGTCTCGCTGGTCACTCTCGCCTGCAGGTCTCGCTAGAAACATCGCCGGCAGGTCTCGCTAGAAACACTCGCCGGCAGGTCTCGCTAGAAACACTCGCTGGCAGGTCTCGGTAGAAACGCTGGTCACTCTCGCCGGCAGGTCTCGCTGGTCACTCTCGCCGGCAGGTCTCGCTAGAAACACTCGCCGGCAGGTCTCGCTGGTCACTCTCGCCGGCAGGTCTCGCTAGAAACACTCGCCGACAGGTCTCGCTAGAAACACTCGCTGGCAGGTCTCGCTGGTCACTCTCGCCGGCAGGTCTCGCTAGAAACACTCGCCGGCAGGTCTCGCTGGTCACTCTCGCCGGCAGGTCTCGCTAGAAACACTCGCCGACAGGTCTCGCTAGAAACACTCGCTGGCAGGTCTCGCTAGAAACGCTGGTCACTCTCGCCGGCAGGTCTCGCTGGTCACTCTCGCCGGCAGGTCTCGCTGGTCACTCTCGCCGGCAGGTCTCGCTAGAAACACTCGCTGGCAGGTCTCGCTGGTCACATTCGCCGGCAGGTCTCGCGGGTCACACTCGCCGGGAGGTCTCGCTAGAAACACTCGCCGGCAGGTCTTGCTAGAAACACTCGCCGGCAGGTCTCGCTGGTCACTCTCGCCGGCAGGTCTCGATAGAAACACTCGCCGGGAGGTCTCGCTGGTCAATCTCGCCGGCAGGTCTCGCTGATCACTCTCGCCGGCAGGTCTCGCTAGAAACATTCGCCGGCAGGTCTCGCTAGAAACACTCGCCGGCAGGTCTCGCTAGAAACACTCACTGGCAGGTCTCGCTGGTCACTCTCGCCGGCAGGTCTCGCTAGAAACACTCGCTGGCAGGTCTCGCCGGTCACATTCGCCGGGAGGTCTCGCGGGTCACACTCGTCGGGAGGTCTCGCTAGAAACACTCGCCAGCAGGTCTTGCTAGAAACACTCACCGGCAGGTCTCGCTGGTCACTCTCGCCGGCAGGTCTCGATAGAAACACTCGCCGGGAGGTCTCGCTGGTCACTCTCGCCGGCAGGTCTCGCTAGAAACACTCGCCGGCAGGTCTCGCTGGTCACTCTCGCCGGCAGGTCTAGCTAGAAACACTCGCTGGCAGGTCTCGCTAGAAGCACTCGCCGGCAGGTCTCGCTAGAAACACTCGCCGGCAGGTCTCGCTGGTCACTCTCGCCGGCAGGTCTCGCTAGAAACATTCGCCGGCAGGTCTCGCTAGAAACACTCGCCGGCAGGTCCTCGCTAGAAACACTCGGCTGGCAGGTCTCGCTAGAAACGCTGGTCACTCTCGCCGGC
>CAJHNH020001267.1:62500-183556 GCA_905116865.2 Candidula unifasciata | reverse complement strand
AAAAAAAAAAATTAAAAACCCCCTCGCTTTTAAGGCTGACTTTCTCTCTGGGTCTCCTCTCTATGTTTCGCTGCTTTTGGGTTTCTTTAAAATTTAACGACAATTCATTTTTCATTTCTGTCCCCCCAAAGTTTTTGATCTGCAGCAAATACCCCCCCCCCCCCAGTCTCTGTCCCTAGGTTGGTATCTATCGGTTAAATTTTTTCTATGTCTCAAAAAACCTAGTTTTGGCCTTTCCCTGGGGGTTTTTCCCTTTTTGTTGTAAATAACTCTGTACTCAATGCAGGCAGATGTTCTTTTTTTTCCCTTCCCACTAATCTGTTTATAAAAGCGGTGAATTTTAAGTTTACTTATGCATTGGGTATATATGTGTCTGTTTTTTTTTTTTTTTAAAATAAAAAGCATAGAAGCTGATTATTTTTGTTTTTTTACTTTTTTTTGGGGGGTTTATTTTTTGGGGGATGTGTTTGATTTTTTTGGGAATTTTTGATAGATTAATTTTTGAGGTTTTTTAAACAAAGATCTTGCATCTGCAGAGTAAAGGAACAGACAGTATTCTTTTTTTTTTTAAAAGGGTTCTCAGTTGGGATCAAGCCTTTAACCCTTTGTGAATTTATGTAGAGGCTTATCTCCCCCCGGGGTCCCAAAGCACAAAACCTCTTGATGGCCTTTTCGTAGAAATTGGGGCATTTTATCAAAAAACCCTTTGCTAAACTTTCCCTCAAGCAGGGGTCCCATGTTAGCACTCGGGCCAAACCCCTGGGGTGCGGGCATGGTCTCGAGAAATGGTGCCCCACCTAAAGTGCCAGAGTTTCAGGGGGTTAAACCCCAGTGAGGGCGGGATTTTTTTTTTGTTCACTTTAAATTACGGGAAAAATTACCCGGGGACTTGGGGGTGAGATTGGATTTCCCGGGTTTTTTTTGCTAGCTTTAAAAAACCCCTTTGGGGCAGTTGGAAATCAAAAAGAGTAGTTTAACCACGGCCCGGGAAAAAATTTTGATTAAAAAAATTTTTACCAAAAATTTCAGGTTTTCTACCCAAGGGCTAAGGGGGCCGGTGCACGGCGCTGAGCTACTTCAGACGGGACTTGATTAGGATAAAAGGGAGCATTTCCCTTTAATCCTGTGTCCCATGAGATGATCCTTGTTCAAACCCCCAAACTAAATTTCATGGCAAATTTTTTTAAAAGGAGACCCCCTCCCCCCAAAACCCCCCTGTTTGATTGCATTTAAAAAATAATGGAGGGAACCTTCTTTATTACCTGCTTTTATCTCTTTGAGTGGTTTTGGGAGCTTAAAGTTTTCACCCGCGCTATTGCAGTTGCCACAAACTTTTGCGGGGGAATTTTGTATTTTTACCCAACAAAAAAATTTTCTTCATTACTGAGGATCAAACCGGGGCCCCCTCCTATCAAAAATCCCAATTTTTCAAAAACCTTTGGGATCCCATTTTCTCACCAGGATTAACCGTCCCTTGTAACAGATAGGGAAAACGTAATTCAGTCGTTAGGAACTGGCTTCTTACCGTTCGCTGACTGTAAACTCCAGCAGAAAGTTGGTTTTCATTCAACTTTCAATTTTGGTTCCAAAGCATGGTTTTTACTGCACACCGTTTGTAAACAGATATGGCCTGTTCGTATGTAAACAATTGGTTCCTTGCCTCTCAGGCACATATACTCCATGTGCTTGTTAGGGGGCAGCGGGTGTACCCCCACTCCCCCTGCCCTTTCCTCCCAGAATGGGGTCCTGGCACCCAGCAGAAACCATAGTACTGAGAAGAGAGAAAACATTCAACAAGAAATAAGAAGGCTATTCCTGAAACCATCCGTACAGTTCATAAAAGAGAAACACATGAGATGGTTTAACCACTGACCAGAATACCCTCAAACCAGCTGCCATAACACAAAGCAAAGTCCACCCAAAAGATGGTTTAAAAAAAAAGTAAATGACTATTTTCTATATCTTTAGATGTAACATAGAACTGGTACTATTAGCCATCGGATGTTAAGGTTCATACTGAGGGGAGGATCTGAGCACGTATGGACATGTCTGGAGTGCAATGATGATAACCCAACTAACTAACTAACTAATTGGGTGTATAAAGGGGCTAGACCTATTTATAGTCCAATCAGCACTTGGTGGGTGATGTGATCAGCATCATACCAGACACCTTTACTTCCCAGGACTTTACCTAGTACCCATTTAAGACTGGAAGCCAATGTCATTTTTCGAAGAAGAAAAAATCTGGCTCCATCAGGGGCTGAACCCACGACCTTCCGATCCGCAGGTGAGCGTCTAGCCGCTACACCATGGCAGCTGCCCAAAATAGGGAACACCAATATTGAGAACAGCTTTAAAGAAACGAAGATCAGCATATACAGAGATGTTGACAGAACAGACGGAGATCTTTTCATTAGCAGTAACTATTAACTGACTTCATATATATGAATTTGTAAATTACCTATGATGATGAAGATATCATGGAAAGATATAAAACTGAATGAAAAGTAGATCAGCGAGCTTCACAATATCTATCTAACTATCTTCTTTTACCCCACCAGGACATCACACAAGCGATAGACACAAGCTGGAATGGCTAGATTTAATCAGTCACCTCCATGTGGTGATCCAGGGAATTAATGTGCAATGGTACTGGTTTCAGGGCACCGTTCTGCACATCTGAAATATGTTTGAACCTGTCAGCCAGTAGTAGACCGATTTCATTGATATATTTCATGCCACATCTCTTACAGTTGATGACAAAAATGACATTGCGGCTCGTGCAATAGAATGCTTCACGAATGTTAAAGGTAGCATTCGGGAATTGCAGACTTGTCTCCTGAACCACATATGGGCAGGTCCTGCATACACGTCTGTGGCAAGAGACCCTACTGAAGTGGGACTCAGATTCAGGACGTAACTGACTCTTGACTAGAATTTCCTGGAGGTTACGATTATGTCTTAAGGCCCCTAGAGAAAGTTAAGAGAAAATCGTGTTGTTGGCAAGGTCGGCCCTAAGGATGGCGACAATACCCGAGGAGAATATTTTGTGGCACGGATGTTATGAGGGTGGTAGGTAGGTATGAAGATAGGTCTGTTTGGTGACGTTTCTGTGAGAGCTTTCGTTGACGACCGTCGTTCTGCGAGTGTTCAAATGGTCCGTCTTCTACACCCGCTCCCCACCCAACCCCATTAGACGCAAAACTCACGAAAAAGACTAAGGTGGAGAAGTGAACGAACAACCAAAACTTTCCGCTGGAGTTTACAGCCAGTGAACGCTTAGAAGAAGAAGAACTATTCGAAAGCCACATAAACGGCCTTTTAAATGGAGAGATAGAACGACCGAAGGATAGCGGGAGCAGTGCATCCACATCGCTGCTAAGAAAGCGACAATTAAAGATTGACATATCCAAGCATGAGACGCACGCGGGACTTACAAGAAGTCCTGTCAACCAGCATAGGACTGGCACTAAATGTCTCTAAACATCTTTTGCTCTAGCCAACTCTCTCAAGTGTGGCGGACCTTGTCCTCGCCAGTAGTCAGTGCACGGCCGTGTCCAGTGAAAGGTTGTTGGATTATCCCTGAGCTGGAAACTAGGTGGGGAAACTGTGGTAACTGCGAATCCAGTTCCGCCGCCCAGCTACTGAATTCGGTGTATGGTACACCATTGTAAGCTGTGGATTTCATACAGAATATTTTTACAGTGGAACCTCGCTTAACGAGCACAATTCGTTCCAGAATCATACTCGTTGTTGTTGTTTTAGTATCCAGAAGCCATGAGTTGTTAACCCCCTAGGCTCGGTATTATGGATATCGCAACCTTTCGGCCTTGATTCCAGTGTAAAAACCGTCAATCTGGGAGAAAATGTGGCTTTCCTGCCCACCCCCGGGACTGAACCCGGACCACAAGGAGTTCGTCACCCGGTCTCCGCGCAATCCGGTTTAGCCAACTACGCTAGAGAGCCAGGCAAATCATACCCGTTAAGCGAAAAACTCGTTATGCGAAACAATTTTTCTCATATAAATTAATGTAAAATGCGATAAAGCGTCTCATATCGAAAAAAAAAAATACTCACAAAATGCTTATGTATAGCGTTTATTCAAAGAAAATTATATACATATTGTTAAGGAGAGTAAATCGTCTTCATTCTTTCTTCGAACGCGGAACGAACCCACCTGGAATACAAATTCAATTTGCAGGAAAAAAAAGTTGAAATAATTATGATACAGAGCTAATTATTATTATTTTTTTTTTTTTACTAGAAAGATGTCCAGAGACGTTTTTTTTTTTTCCGACGCTTCAAAATTTGGCGAAAATGCGACACAGCATTATCATTAAATAAATTTGCAACATTCATAGCCACTTCCTTATTAGGGTGATGCTTCTCAATGTAAGATGCAACAGCTTGCTATGCTTTCAGCATTTCTCTTATTTCGACAGAAGATGGTTGCTTTTCTGTTACCTCCTACTACTCCTCTGACAAACTTTTCCCCAAAACTTGTTGCTGTGAAACACAATGCAACTCCGTAAGCTCTTGTGTTGTCAGCTCTTGGCTGTGCTCTTCCACAAGCTCTTCTATATCACTGTTATCCACCTCCAATCCCACGATAATGACCAAAGACACAATCTCGTTGACTACAGGTTCAACAGGTACTGTTTTGAACCCCTCAAAGTCACAAATCGACAACGCTTCCGGTCAAAGCTTCTTCCAAGCAGGGTTCTCTTGGTAACCCCTTCCCACGCCTTGTCGATCATCTTGAGGCAGGCAACGATGTGGAAGTGGTTTTTCCAAAACTCTTTGAGAGGAAGGTTGGTCCCTTCAGTCACCTGAAAACAATACTCGAAGAGTGCTTTAGTGTAGAGCTTCTTAAAGTTAGAAAAAACTTGCTGGTCCATGGGCTGGAGTAACGGAGTGGTTTTAGGAGGCAGAAACGGGATCTTGATGAGTTTAAATTCTTCAGAGAGGTCATCTTGTAGGCCTGGAGGATTCATGTACATATATCACAATATAACACACGTTTGAGAAAATGTGTGAACACAAGCGACGCTACGATGCTACTGGAACGAGTGCTAAACACAGACTTCCCCTCTCCTCGCCACTCGTTATGCGAAACGTATCTCGTTAAGCAAGTCGTTTTGTTAACAATTTGACTTGCTCGTTATGCGAATTACTCTTAATTAGAGGTGCTCGTTAAGCAAGGTTCTACTGTAATCTGTGATCATAAGGATTGCTTTGTGAACTGAAAATGACTGATGGCAAGTTTTGTGTGGTTTGCATTGTTCAGTAATGTCTCCAGCTATTTGTTGTGATATTGTGGTATTGTCTATTTTATTTAATACGGATGTGAATCGGACTATCACTGCGGAAATGGAAAGGGGGATACAGGCTTTCGAATGTAAATGTTACAGACACATTTTACGAATTAGTTATTTAGAACACAAAACTAATAAATATGTCAGAGACAAAATATACAAGTTTACAGGACATAAGAAAGAAGCCTCTCTTGGCAGTGGTGCAACGTTAAAAGCTGGTTTCGTTCGGTCACGTGGCGATACACTCAATTGCAAAGACTTGAAAGAACATTGGGGAAAGGAGGGGGTTGGGGGGGGGGGGGTTGTTGGTAATAGTCGAATAAGATAAGGGCAAAGAAGAATGCGGAATGACAACATCAAGAAATGGACAGGAGTACGTTATCATACACTTATTCATCAAGCGGAAGACAGAGAAAGATGGCGGGTTTTGCGTGTTAGTGCTTCCATCGATGCACATTCACGACCATAAGAGGTCAATGCCTATGTTATGTTATTATGTTAAAAAAGGAGAGGAAGCACATGTGCGAATGTCCCGAGCACAGGGATGTCAATTCTTAATTTATTCATTCATTTTAGATGATACACATATGTTTATCTATATGATGAGTCTGTAGTACGACGACACAGATAAGCATTCACACACGCTCTGCATGTAGAACGGGTAGGAAAGCGGTACTTTTTCTACGACTACTAGCAGCATGACGATGGAGGTAATGGCGGCCACATGAGCTTTCATGTGACTGGAAGTGTAGGACTATTTCTATAGGCACTATCTACTGGTAGAAGCCGGCTCCGCACGCAAGCAATGGGTGAATCACTGTAATGGTTTATCATTTGTTGAGTTACTTTTGTCTATTTACTGAGTCAAACGGATTTTGTTGACAATGAAGAATCTGATGAACTTGTTGGCAACGCCATAGATGAAGATGTCCGGCCTTTAGATCGCCCTGGCTTGGTAATATTCGTAGAGAGAGAAGGAGACGGAATTTTGTTTTTTGGGGGTGACAATGCATCCACGTTGCTGTTATGAACTGCGAGAATTAGGGGTAGAATGGGCACCGGCGAAATAAGATGTTTGAAAAAGAATGTGAACAAAACTAGAAGAGATTATGTCTGAAACGAAGAAATTACTATAAATATTGGAATTATGGCTATAATTGAATTGATTTTAAAAAACTGTAATGGTTCGGTCATTCAATGAGAATGAATCCAATGGCAGCAACAAAAGCGTACAACGTGAAAGTAGAAACATCAAGAACTAGGGGGCGACCAAGAAGAATATGGATTGAAGGAGTCGCCTATATCTTGAGTCTTCACAACATCACAGCACACCGGGCAGCTAAGTTTGCCCTTGCTCGGAAACCGATCATTGGTTAACCTGTGACGCCCAGCAGCACAAAGCAGCAAATGGAGAAAATAAAGGAAGAAGGGCACTTTAATACACACCAGACGAGAAGTCTTGTCAACTAGCACAAGATTGGCACCATTAATAGCGGGACGCCTATGTATATATGCTGAAGGAGAGGAAAATGGGGGGAAAAAGGGGGGGGGGAGGGTTGAGAACGTATGGGCGTGTCCAGAGGGCCGCGAGGATAACCCAACTCAGAACTCTTTGGTGTTTACTGGTGAAGACTTGTCGCGACAAGGTCTTTAGTTTTCTTTAGTTTATCTCTTGTACTTGTAATTTTGAGAAGCTGATCTATATTTTGTCATTCTCAAATGTTTAGATTGTTACCACTGTATCGCAGTTCAGCACATTTAACTTCTATATTCTTCTAAAAGGTATCCTTCAGAATAATTCACTACTATTCCGTCCTAAAATGGGACGTATTTTTTTGTTCCTATTTTAAAGTCCACCCCGACTGTGGTCGGGGACCATATAATAAACCACGTCCGACTCTATTTATAAATAGATAAAGTCTGACGTGGTATAAGCTAACGGTTAAACTAGGCTTCTGGGACTTGTATCAAGGGGAATTATCATTCAATGCTGGTATTTTATGTCACCGGCAACTTATCGCTCATTTCGCTGTCCTAACGTTTTTTTTTTTTTTTTTTTCTTCTTTAAAATAAACTAAACCAAATAAAAAATAGTATTGATCTGACTTGATTTAAGAACCGACATCACAGAATTTTGAGCATTCGCATAAGCACTTCGTCCCCATCTTCAGCAGCCAACGCAGAATTCCAATACCAATGGTGCCAGTAGCAGTCTAATTACATGTCCGACTTGTCTTTCGTCCGTCTTGCCGAGTATCGGCCAGATTCCCTACATCACTCTCACCAGACTGTACCCAAACAACGTCCGCCTTATCTATCATGTATCAATATTTCACCAGCTTGGGCAGTGCGAGCAAATCTGTCCGCCTGTTTATTTCCCAAAACATAGTATAAGCAATTAGTGATTAGAAATGATTATCATCACAGCACTCAGGACAGACTCATGGGTGCTCCGATCTCCTCCTCAAAAGCCCCATAAGTGTAAAACGACTGATGACGCCTGTTCTGTGTTTTATAATGAAACGTCTTGTCCCCTTAGTGAAATGTTCATTTCTTGCAGCTCCAGGCTGCACCCCATGTCCATCAGTTTAGATAGGATACGGAGTCATGTCCTTTGGCGTGCTCCTCGGAATGGTAGGTGCAGCGCATGGTCACTTCTGTCCAGTAATGGACCAGCCATACCAATTGCAGTGTCAGCAAGATAGTCTGCATGCTCGTTCCCTTGAGCGCCCGAATAACCTGGCACAAAGACGAAGGTTATGGCAGCTACTCGAGAAGTGCTTAGTGTTGCCATCCATTCTTGATAAATCCAGCTTGGATTTTTTAAAGCATATTCATCGAGTCACTAAGAACGCATACGTGTGTAAACTTTTGAGTACCAAGCCACGCTAATGCCTTTGTTACAGCCATAGTTTCCACTGTAAGGTTGCTAGCCGTAACAACAAAGGCGTCATTCATCTCCTTGATGGTTTTACCCCTTGAGCTTACTGTGAATGCACATGCACTTCGATTGCCCCGAATTACCGACCCATCTGTGTAAACTATAGCATTATAGAATAAGTAATTAGAATTGTGAACGAAATAATCATTTTCACTGAAATCTCTCCCTAAATAAACAAAAGAAAAACAGAATAAAAAAAAAAAAAAAAAACGATTAGTTGTATGTTATTATTGATATCCTGTTCAACGCTTACAGTTTGGAATATATTATTGTATAAAAGATGAAGATGATTCATCATCATCATGTAGCAGGTCCTTTTTAGAACATCGCTCTCATCACGGTCTGCCTGAAAGAAATTCGGTCTCTCGCCAGCTCTCCCGCCTCATGAACTTTCATACTCAAGGAGTCACTTATATTCTGTATCCATCTTCGTGTCGGTCGGCCCCTGTCCCTCCTTCCTGGTACCATGCCTTCTGCTATAATTTTTCCAATCCGTCATGGCGCTTGATATGACAAAAATATTTCAGCTTCCGAGACGATGCTGTTTATTAGCCAATCTTCCTTGATGTTCAGATCTTTTAAGATATCAGTTTTTCTCCCTTTCTTGTCTAAGATATTCTGAGAATGTTTGTATAGCATTTCAGCTCAAAAGCCCCTATTCTCTTTCTTAAGGACTGGGAGATAGTCCACGATTCACATGCGTGTGTTGCTACAGGGAAGATGCATGCTCTAAAATTTTTTATTTTGATCTCCTTGCTGGTGCTTAACCAAAGACTTTTAAGGCTGTTTAATCTTTGCATTGCTATGGCAAACCTCCTTTTAATTTCTGTAAAACAGTCTCCCTTGCTATTTATTATAGAGCCTAGATATTAAAAGTTTGTGACATTTTTAATCTCTTCATCATTTATTGTTATTTTTGGGTAGCAGCCAGTTTTATCATTACTTATTTATTGTTTAAATTCAAGAGCCGATTTGGGTCTTCACTGTGCTTTTGGACAGACAGACTGACTGACTTTCTACCCCATCAGGACATCACACAAGCAATAAACACGCGATGACACAATGTGCCACCATGTGGAGAGGTCCCAGAAACCGCGTTCGGCCTTTAGGCCATATTTATGGCCAGGCTATATTGCGGCCCCCGGAAAAAGCGAAAGGAGGACTATGAAGATGATTACGAACTATAAATACATTGTTTCGTGTGTTGTCCACCCATTTTCTGTATTACAAACATGGCCACTGGAAAACCCTAGTTGTGGCCCTTGCTCCCTTGCCAGCGACATCTTACGCGCATTGATTACCACGTCATATTCCTGACTATGGATTTGACTGTACTAGCATAGACGGACTCTCGCAATAGTATTTCACAGCTGAATCTGCATTCCGTTCCTATTTCTGAGAGAAAGAATCTTCTTAATTACAAGCAGTGCGATGATTATAATGAAATAACAAGATGGTAGATATTTAAATTGTAAATGATACATATTTGGTTTTTGTTAGTTGATATTTATATAGTTGTTCAGTCATCTTTTTTGTCAGTTTCCCTACTTACCTAGTGCTCTGTGTGGATAGTGACTATTATTAGTATTTGCAGATTTGAAGGCCCAAGTGAAATGTGAGATGACTGCTAAATTAAGTCATAAGTAGATCTTAAGTAATAATAATACACTAATACGGTAATAGTAATACGTATTGGGAAAAAAATATAAGAAAATGCTGTCTGCTATACTTATATAATTATTAGATTCCGACTTTTTAAGGACAAAGTTACCAAAGTATCGTAGTATCTTCAGTTATCTATCAAATCCTGAGCTATCCTTGCATAATATGCAATAGTTTCTGGCGTTTTGGGAAAGGTATTTTAGTTACTAATATACTAGTTAGGTTAGGGTCTTTAATCTTCATAGTAAAATAACAAAGGGGTGAAGGATGGTGTGCAGTCAGTTTATCATCAGATATTGTAAATGAACTAAATGTCTATTTTTAAAATTTGTTAATTGTTAGTTAATAGTTGATACAATTGTCCAGTCATTGTTACATTGTAATCTTTTTTGTGACTTCTGTTAACTCTTTGAGTCCCAAGGAACGCATCATATGTTCATAGGTTCCTACCTAGAAGCCCAATGAACGCATGATGCGCTAATTTTTTTGCTTTCTTTACTACCCCCTGGGCCTGTGATGCTAAACCCTCTGGAAATCAAAGAGTTAAGACTCAGTAAGAAGGTGGCTCGCCATTACGATAGATATTAATTATAATGATTTCATAAATGTCATAGCTCAGCTGTAAACTGCGTGACTGCATTTGAGCTGATATCAAGAAGTAACTAACACACTCATTAGAAAGTATTTATTTGTGCCCATTTTCTTATTTCCGTTCTTTGAGCTTTCCGGTCATATTTTGTTTTTAGTATTGTTTCATAATTGAACTGACTTGGCTACTGAGTAAATACATATTAGATCTCAAGTATCACACAACAAAATATGTTTACAAATATAAATTGGTAATGGTCGAACAATCAACCTGTTACTGTTATTCCAGCGTGAGGGCGAGATGAGGGTTTTGGAAATTCATCACAGCCAACTTTCATTGAGAAGACAACATGTGATTGAAAGTTGGATTGATGTTGTGTGCTAGATTATCACTGGCAGTATACATGTGTTAGTTTATGACATATTATGACTTCAGTAGTTAGTAGCATGGTGGCTGGGTCATACCTGGAGGATGGCAGTCCCTAAAGACATCCTCTGTGGTGAATTAAAGATAGGTAGAAGATGTTCAGGCGGACCTCTACTATGATATAAAGATGTGTGCAAGCGGGACATGACTGACACAGATGTTGAGGTGGACTCTTGGGAACAAAATGCCATGGACCTTATTATGTAGAGGTGGCACATCAGGAAGGGGATGAGAATGAAGGAAGAAATGATGCAGAAAGAATGAGAGCTGAGAAGAAACAGACTTAACCCAAATGTTGACAACAACGGTCCTGAAATCCCATGCTATAATTGTGGAAGACTTTGTTTAACGCGCTCGGGTTTTGCTAGTCACACTTGTCACCACCATGGGCTGTGAGTCTCATGCATCCTTAGAGTGCAGTATAACATGGCAGAAAAGTGCCAGTCAGTTAATATCATATAGGTCTTTGAATGTGAGGCCAAAGCAGCAGGTAAGCTTTTGAATGTGAAGATGTAGTGCAGTGATTTCAGTCACAGGCATGAGGTTAAAGTTGTGTATAAGAAGATGCCCCATACCTCACCTAGGGTGCCAGCAGGCTTTGTGTTTTTTTCATGGACCCTCATTCAAGACTCCTGCCACACATCTTTGTCGCGCTCTGAGGTAAATAACTCACTTGGGTCTAAACCAGTGGTTCTTAACCTTCCTGATTCCGTGACTCTTTAATACATTTCCTCATATTGTGGCGACTCCTAAACATACAATTATTTTCGTTACTTCTTCATAACTTCAGTGAATATGTATTTATTTATTGTCTTAGGCGACCCCTGTGAAAGGATTGATTAACCCAAAAAAGGGTCGCGACCCACAGGTTGAGAACCGCTGGTCTAAACAGAGCTGGCAATGGAATCTCGTGGGTTGGTGATCCCCAGAGTTGCAGTGTCCAGAAATCTTCAGGCTCTTATCAGCCCACTCCCAGTGTATGGGGGATAACGTCCATTTGGAACTTGAGTGAAGCCTGCTGGTTGATTATCCTACTGTGTGAAATACCTTGGTTCAAACATATGTCAGCTGAAAGTCCGTCTGAATTGCTGAATAAGGCTTGAACGTCCATCACATCAGTCAGGTGGGATAATTAGCTGAGCAGCTACTTCACTGCGGACTATTGAGACTCAGATCAAAACCAGGAGACTTGTTCACAGCTTAGATGAGCAACATTTCCTGCAGGCAGTGTCTCATGTTTCTGCCCTACAACATAATAGCACTGTTTTAGATGTCTAACCATTGACTGTCTTACAATGTGGTAGAAAAGGTTCAAATGTCTGCTACCATTGACCCAACTTGCCTGAGTTTTGGAACCAAAATTCTGACCATCAAAAGCCTTACTTATTGACAGATAAGGTTAAGATTTCCAACTGTAAATTGGCCTCATTTTTAACAGAAAAGTTCAAATGTCCCTTATCATTGTTTCCACTCATAGGAGTGTCAGGACCAATAGAGGAAGCCATGCCTGATGCATGCTTTTCCTATACTATCATGCTAAGAATCTAGATGGAACAACATTGAAGATGTCTAACGTGCAGATAAAGACTGCCCATTTGTGCATTGAGCAAAGTCCCAGACCTTGGGCTGCTCCCTGTTGATTCCAAAGGGTGCAGCTCATAATGAGTGGGAAGCTTCACATATAGATGTGAGATTAAGTAGTCATGTGCAGGATATGACGATTTCTTGGGTGAGCCCAGGACCAGACCATCATGTATCGGCTTTACATTTATGGAGGCTTGCTTATATGGCAGGCTAATGCCCATGTTCTGCCCCTGCCTTCCCTTGAGAGCTGAGCAGTCTACGCACGAGTGCCCTCATTGGGTTCTCCAGGGGTCAACACCTGTAGATAAAGCGACACAGGGGATGCCACACAAATAAGGCTACTCTGTGTCTTGTGAAACCAAGCAGGACAACTTGGTAAACAAATACTCAATGAAGTTGGATGTAAGGAAAGGTAAAGGTAAATTCGGGAATTGTGAACCAGCGTCACTGCACACGGTTAAAAACCATAAGTGCTCTGCCACCAGTACGGACAGCTGATAAGAAACTGTCCGCCTGTGTCGCCGTCCGCACGAAACTCGTTAGCTACGGCGATGTCCCTCCATTTACCCCAGAGTGTTAACTCTGGTACCCATTACCTAGAGGCTTGGTGAATCTCTGGAACCGCCTAGTTTCGAATACTGGCCTTGGGCTGCAGCGAGTCGCAGCTGGATTTGCTAACGAGTATCCTATCGACTGAGCTAACGCGGCTCCCAAGTCGGATGTGTCATGTGATAGGCGCAAATATTGCATCTATGCTGTAAATAGGCACAGCCAAATTATTTCACTCAGACAGACGATGAAGAGGAAGAAGGATGTGAATATGAGGACTGAGGTGACCTATGTAACTGGAACACCAGAACAACAGTTTGTAGTTATAGTCTGCAAGATTTTAATCTCTGTTTGTAACTCATGGGTACCAAAGAACTCATCACTCTATAATTTATAACTAACTGTCCTATGGTACTGAAAGAGTTAAATGTGATTATCATAATTAATTGATAAATTACACCTATTATATATTTTTCTTCTGCCTTCTTCCCAATGGAGAATTGGCCCTCAACCAAGTCATTCTATAACCTTCACTATTGCATGCAGCTCACCCCATGTCCTCCCCAATTTTTTAAACTTCACTCTCTAGCTCCCTTCTCCATGTTTTTTGTTTTGTTTTTGTTCTGCCTTTATTTGTATGCCCTTGTGGGTTTCATTGCAAAGAGATTCTAGTTATATTGTTCTCAGGTTTTCTCAACATGTGTCCTATCCAGTGCCAGCGTCTTTTCTTCACCTCTTGGTCCACTGGAACTTGTTTAGTTCTCTCCCAAAGCTCAACTATGGTGATTATATCATACCATTTAATTCCCACTATTCCGCACAGGCACCAGATAATGAATGTTTCAGTTCTTCTCCATGTTTCTGCTCCAGACAGTATTACTGATTTGACATTAGAATTAAAAATTTTAAGCTTAGTATTAGTTTTAATTCCTGTTGACCTCTACACATTTCCAAGTTCTATGAAAGCTCCTCTTGCCTTTTGTATGGGTATTTTAATATCTTTGTCAGTGCTTCCATTATCTACATTACTGCCCAAATAGGTGTATGCCTCCACATCTTGGCCTGGGATATCATCAAGAGAAACCACATTACCTTTTGCCTGGTTTATCATCAAGAGAAACCACATTACCTTTTGCCTGGTTTATTTTGATTGTCATTCTTTTATGGATTTTCAGACCTAGTTGATGTGATCTCGCATCAAGTTTATTTAATTTATCTTGCATTTCATTTCACGAGTTGGAAAAGAGCAATGTCAGCCACAAAGTCCAGATCATCAAGCTGTTTTGTAGGGGTCTACTGAATTCCCTTCCTGATCAATAAATACATCAGAACCTTTAAAAGCCCTACCATCCTTCAAGGATGATCTAAATTTTTGTTAAAAACATATATGATCAGTTTGATTAGTTGTTTTATGGTCTGGTAGTTCCCATGTTGCTTTGTGTATTTTTTCATGGGGGAAAATGCTTCCACCAATAACCTTTTGGTTCCCCTGCACAAAAATTAGTGAATAATTCTCCATTTTTCATTCATCTCCTTGTTCGTGTGTTCCCATAATCTCTTCATAACCTGTGTTATCTGATCCATCTTAGATAGCATTTAGGGCATCCATCAACATTTTTATATTGCCCATTCTTTCATTATTTATAATAATATTTTGAAGTTGCATGTAAAATTCCTCCTTAACTGATTCATTCTTATCATTTGTTGGTGCATAACACTATATTACCGACATGTTCACCTTGTGTTTTTTTGTTTTTAATATGTGTCTGTATATATGATCTCTTATAATGTTTTATAATTAGTTAATGCATAATCTAAGCAATATAAAACCGCCAAAATATTAGACAAACAAATATCCAGTATCAGAAAGGACAAAGACTCTGTTTATCCCATTTATAACCCAAGGGTTGAACATGATTGTCTAAAAAAAGGTGCCGGTACCCAGCACAAAACAGTTATTTAATAGTATCGCTGCAAAAATTATGTGTGAAAAGAGTGCCGGTGCTGTCTGCCGTTGTGTACCGCCATAAAGCCTATAACTAATTTCAGTTTCCAGTTAGTGTTGCTAAAAATAATATCTGGTAATAATTTCTTCTCATAGATTCCTGAGTGCACTGGACATTCCGCTTAGGAATGGATTTTAATTCGGGATATTCAAGTTGCTGGCACTAACATTTGAAGACAAGCTTATAACCAGGAATTTCATCAGTTCAAGGTAAGAATGGATGTGAGGCAAAATGTACAATTAATCTCTGAATATATACCATACAAGGCAAATACCAAAAGAGGAGAGGGGCGTAGAGCAAGAGGTAGACCAAGAACAAGATGGGAAGATAACATCAGAGAAACTCTACAGCACCACGATGTATCTATGTTCGAAACAGCCAGAAGAGCACAAAGAAGGACCTTATATCTCTTTCGACACTCAAAGCGGTAAAAGAGGACGTAAAGAAGAAGAAGACTCACCAAACAAAGAATTGACATCGCTACACTCGGGGCATTCCCACATTTGCTCTGTCCTCTTCCTCCGCAGCAGACACAGAGTTCCCATGCTCTTGCCACTTGCAACCTAATTAAAAATCTGCCTGTCTTCTCTCCTGCTTGTTGAAAACCATATCCTCTGCTCATTTCCTGCTGAATCAGTTTCTCCAGGTATGTATGGAAGCTGTGTCTGTTCTATTGCATTGTTTATTTGATCCCATAGAGTCTTCACTATGTTCGCTTTATCATAACCTATTTCATCACACAGAGGAGCAGCAGCAGCCAATCTATCTACTTGCTCATTATCCCACACCTCAAACTGCAGGATCTATAAGTTTCTTGGATAAAATGAAGCAGAGTGCACTCCAATCTATCATCTGGTGAAGTTGACTGAAGCTCAGACTTGTAACTTATTTTGTGTAACTGATTATTAGTTAACAGAGGTGATGTCCATCATGCCTGTGAACACTCAGTTTGTGTAAACAGTTAACAGAGGTGATGTCCATCATGCCTGTAAACACTCAGTTTGTGTAAACAGTTAACAGAGGTGATGTCCAGCATGCCTGTAAACACTCAGTCTGTGTTAACAGTTAACAGAGGTGATGTCCATCATGCCTGTGAACACTCAGTTTGTGTAAACAGTTAACAGAGGTGATGTCCAGCATGCCTGTAAACACTCAGTTTGTGTAAACAGTTAACAGAGGTGATGTCCAGCATGCCTGTAAACACTCAGTCTGTGTTAACAGTTAACATAGGTGATGTCCATCATGCCTGTGAACACTCAGTCTGTGTTAATAGTTAACAGAGGTGATGTCCAGCATGCCTGTAAACACTCAGTCTGTGTTAACAGAGTTGATGTCCAGCGTGCCTGTAAACACTCACTCTGTTTTAACAGTAAACAGAGGTGATGTCCATCATGCCTGTAAACACTCAGTCTGTGTTAATAGTTAACAGGTGATGTCCAGCATGCCTGTGAACACTCAGTCTGTGTTAACATTTGAAGTAAATAGTTTGTTAGTTGACATATTATCCTCATTGTACAGTGAACTGTTTAGTCCATAAGTGCACATGTAATTTGGCAGCGTGTAGCAGCTGACGACAACAGTTCTGTGTTGGTTTCTCATTCTTCTTTGTCTTCCTGCTTAGTGCTGTTGTCTGGCCACACCCTTTTTAACTTGCTGTTCTTGGACTCTGTTCATGGTTGCAGATTCACTGTCACCTGGTTCTCACAAATGTCTTTTCATAGAACATTCCATGTATCAGCCTGGTCCATGGCTTGTCTGCCCTATACATTAGCATTACCTGCAAGACTATCAGCCTGCTCATTTTCTTGCACACCTGCCTGCCTAGCACGCAAATGAAGCTTATCTTTGTCAGCCCTGACTGCTCCAAAGACATGGAGTGTACAGATTTTAACTGTCCCTGCTGGAGAGTCATGCAGTGCAATGGCTAGACGTGTGCCTACTTGGCCAAAATGTCTTGGGCTAAACCTAAATTGAGTGAGATTTTTATAATCATTTGTTGTAATCTAGAATTGCTGATTTTATCTTCTCATGGAAACCCCATCTGTCTGTCATATACTGTAATTTCCTTCATCTCTGCACTGGAATAAAAGTTAAGTTGTTTTTGCATGTATAGATGGCGCTTACCAATGGGATATACATCGTGCAGGGCGAAATCGCTCTGCTTGTGACAGCGATGAGACGGACGTCACGCTACAGTGCTCATTCAAGACACGGTAGACATGTAAGTCTGAATCTTTGAACTCAAAAGTTTCATTATATACAACAATTTTTGGGTTGATAATTATGCTGCCGGTGTTAAACATGGACCCTTACTGAAACCTGAAGGAGGAGAAGATTGTTACTGGTAAGTGACTAATCTTAATTACAGGGATGAGGTGTCTTAGGAGAGCTGCCAGAGTAATATTTTCTTCTTCACATTTACTGGCTGCAACTCCGGGTGGAAGGTTTTTACTGTTCGACCACCTCTGGTTTCAGAACCTGAGTGTTGCATACACATCCCTTTTACAGATTTGACTTATTTGTGTGTGGATTGTTAGTTCCTTGCCTCTCAGGCAGATGCACTCTGACTTTGAAGGAAGCTTCCAATTAGTCAACTGTTAAGACATGCTTGTTGGGAAGGCAGTTGGTGTATTCTTGTATTCTCTACAATGGGACCCTCGGAACTGACATGGGGAGCTAGAGTAATAACTGCCAGAGTAATAAGAAGTGATACAGTTAAAAATGGAGACATTAGAAAAAGGAGAGGTTTGAAATCAGTCAAAAAATTTATTAAAGAGCACCGGATGACATAGTTTGGCCATCTGATGAAAATTCTCTGTTACCATTTGCAACAGAGAGCCACGCTGTAGAAATTTAATTAGGAAAAGACCACTCAAAATATGGAACAATGGCATCAAGAGTAACCTTAACGAAATGAAGATCAATTCATACAGCGCATTGTAGAGAGCACACAGTAGATCCTCACATCCCTTTATCCCCCAGCGCTTTGGTATGGTAAACTGTATGAAGAGACGAAATGTCACAGTGTTTTCACAGTGACTGACTGACTGACTTTCTACCCCACCAGGACATCACACAAGCGATAAACACCCGATGACCCAAAGTGCCACCGTGTGGATGAGGATCGCGGTGGAGAGGTCCCAGAAACCGCGTTCAGACAATTGGCCATATTTATGGCCTGCCTATATTGCGGCCCCTGGCAAAAGCCAGGATGGGGCTTCAAATAACAAAAAATTTCGTCCTAAAAAGGACGTAAGGATTGGATAATGAATCATGTGGTTTCACAGTGGAAGTCTTGTTTGCCTCTTGACTTAGTGGTCATATATTAAATTCCCTCTCAAAGTAGATTTAACCCTGTCACTGCATAAATGCTAAAATCTAGGCTTGTCATTTTTTTTTAAAGTGACATAATGTCTTTGAGCAGTGGTGACTAGACCTGTATAACACAGTAACATTATATAATTTCATAATTTCTTCACATTGCTGTTTGTAGGAAAAGTGAT
This sequence comes from Candidula unifasciata, assembly GCA_905116865.2. Taxonomy (NCBI): domain Eukaryota; kingdom Metazoa; phylum Mollusca; class Gastropoda; order Stylommatophora; family Geomitridae; genus Candidula; species Candidula unifasciata. The sequence continues at coordinate 164,981 of CAJHNH020001267.1, read as the reverse complement.
CAAAACTATTTTTAGATAAAGGGAAGGAAATTTGTCAATTCTCTGCTCCATTTGTATTTAGTAATTACTTCCCTTCATGTAGAAAGGAACCTTTTCCTAATTTAGACATTTGGTGACCCAGAAAAACGTTTTAACAAATTATTTTAAAAGTGTCTTGATGTCATCAAAGAAGCAGATGATTTCACACCTGCTTATCAGCTCGGTGGTTTAGGGGTTTGACACCCTGGATGTTTGTAAAAACTGCCTAAGACTCCAAATTTGTTTCTGCATCTTCTCTTCTTTTTATAGTTACTTAGGGTAGAGTTTTACAAAATTATAAGGATTCATTTTTTAACAAAATTTGATTTAAAAACCTAGTTATTTTTTAAGATTCCTAAGAGACGGAAGTGTTAAGATTTAATCTGACATTCTAGGTTAATTACATCTCAAAATGAGCCACGTAGTGTTTGTTTTGGAAAGTATAGGCAGTTGGTGTGATATGGATCATTTGATCTGATGAACCTGATTGGTCAGTACAAACATGCAACTGGCACAGTTATCTCAATATATGTAGAAACAGGTTCTTTACTTCTTCTTGTTGTCATTACATCTTAGACGGTAGGTGTTAAATATAATTTTTGTTTATCGTGTAGCAGGAAGATGAAGGAGACATACTACAGAGTTCTTTTTTCCAGTTGAAAGACATACTTAAACAGCATAACAGGTAATTTTGCCGTTGTTTTAAACTCTTTTTGTGTGTGAGGTCATTAAGAAATGAGCTTCATTGCATTGTTTTGCCAAGGCTTTGGCTCAGTACATGTGATGTCGACAAGCATTTTTAGTTTAAGTTTGCTTTCCCTAGCCTTTGACCCACTGTCCCCTAACAAGCATGTCATAAAAGGTGACTAAATAGGGGTTTTTCCCATCCGAGTCCCTCTCTTTGAGAGATGAGGAACCATAGGTCTGCATGCAAACAAGCCAGATTTGTAAAATGGATATGCATGTAAAACTTTAGTTGTGGAACAAGACTGAAGTCCAGAAGTGGATGACAACCAGAACTTTCCACCAGAGTTTACAGCTGATGAACACTAGAAAGAAGAGTTGGACTGTGTCGATCAGTATATAATGTCTGGCTCTGATCGCTTGACTGACCAACATGGGATACCCTAGCAGTAGATAAGCTACTATCGGCATAACTCCTGAGGTTATTGGAATTCACAGGCTTATCTATTACACCAAGGTGGAGACACATCAGAGTGTATTATTTGTATGCATTCAACATCAGAAATGTAGTGGTTACAGTTAGGTTGAAGAGCCGCTGGCCTAACGGTTAGAACGCTGGGCCCTCAAGCAAGAGACCTGGGTTCGAATCCTCAGCAAGGCTGGGGATTTTTTGTTGTTGGGGGCAAAATAAAATCTTCACCTGCACTGTCGTGGCGACAGCACTAGCCATGCGGCCGTAAATTCTCAGGCTCAAAGACCCCCACTGCCTACACCGCAAAAATTGCTATAATAAAACAGTAATTAGCAGGTGTTTTTTTTTTTAGTTAGGTTTGTTAAACTTTGAAGCATCTGTGCATCCTCCCTTTTTATGCTGATCACTGAAGAAGGAGTTAGAATGTTTGAACTGTAGAGCTCATCACATTTTCTACATCTGCTTTTTATTATGATTTGCTGGTTTGTAATTTGGACTTTCGAGTAATAATGGAGAATAGTTCATTCAGACTGTTATAACTTCTTTTCCATTCCAAAGACCTCAGTGAGATAGAACCCAATGCATTTTTGAGTCCTTTCTTGGAAGTGATTCGTTCTGAAGACACCACAGGTCCCATAACTGGCTTAGCTTTGACATCAGTCAACAAGTTTTTGTCTTATGGGCTTGTAGGTAAGTTCTGACTTAATATATTTTGTCCTGTGATGTCACGCCATGTTATGTTATATTGTGTTGTATTATATTATATTTTATCAAATGTTATATTTTATCATATGTTATTAATTTGTATCAAATTATCCGTTTGCATTTTTCTTTCAGCAATCGCTTTGTCCACTCATGCCTCACCTAGATTAGAACTAGGTTTAATTTCTTGACTGCCACATATTTCCTAATGCTGTGAAAGCTTCTGTTGTCTTGTTGATTCTTGTTCTCTCTCCCTGTTGTCTCGTGAATCCCTCTGAGTCGCCTGGAGGACTGACATGCAGTCACAAAGGAAAATAGTTTTGCTGTTTTTAAAGTTTCTTTCCTCAAGCACTTTGGCTGAATCAACAATTGCTTTCTGCTCTGCACTGAAGTTTGTTGAGAGTTTTCTGGAGGCGCATGATGTTTCTACTGTGGTCCCATCTTGCAGCATGATGACTAATCCAGCTCCTCCGTTTTTTTCTGCTCCTTCCAGTGATCCATCTTGATGTATATTTGTGTCCATTCAGGTTTTGGATAACAGTTGTAGACTTATTCATGGGTCTTTGCATGCAGTACTAGATCACATTCTTCACCCTTTCTGTCTATGCCTGGAATTGTTGTTGTGACTGTATAGTTAGGCTGTAGATCTATGCTGTATGCCTGGATATTTTCCCATGTTGAAGGATCTTTAGAAAGGACGTCACTGTTTTTTGTGTAGTACAATTTTGATAAATGGTAAAAGCTTTGTGTTATTAGTTATTTCTCTGTCTTTTCCCTCTCTGTTGTCTTCATTCACTGCTGCCTAAATCTGTGTATCATTTTACATCTTGATGGGAGGTTTCACTTAAGGAGTTTGTTAGCTGTTTCTTGATTATTCTCCTTTTTTGTTTAAATCTTCTCCACACAAATTGTTATGCCTAGTTGTTGTGACTGTTATGTGTAGGTATATGCATATGGGTATCTGGCACTAATTTTTAGCTGGGTTGACCTGGGAGCTGTAAATTTTTAAAATCCATCTCAGTGTGGATTCAAACCTAAGACATTCAGGTCAACAGGCATCATCTAGCCACTGCGATACTGCAGCTTCTAATAATGTACAGACTGGATTAATATAGCAGCTGTCTAGTATAAAGTAGATATGAAAAACAGACTATTTGTTAGAATGGACAGAAAATGTAAGGTCATTAAATGGTGGAGAATTTGTTTAATATTAAAACAATTTCTTTGATCTGTCCTGTTTCTAAAAATTGCTGTTTATAGAAGGTGATAGTTAAGTTAGTTGTTTGTCCCATGTACCAACTCCAGCACTTTTTTTTAAAGCCATTTTTTATTTTACTGGGCAATTTTGCATTCAGGAGTTCAATATGTCTCCTCTTCGTGATAAAGAACTGCATGGCTGTTGAGTGAACAGTCATTAATGAAGGCAGTCAGGTTGTTGTAGGGGCGACACTTGCTGGTGGATGTTATTTCCTAAGTCCCTTCCCCAACTAATAGCAAGGGTACTGCTGGGGTGACCGTTTATTAACCCTCACATAATGCTTCAGGTCAAAATGGATGCTAGGCATGGCCACTTTTTTCGAGCCGTGGCAAATTTTTGTGTGCTTCCGCCAGACAGTGGCCATTGCATTTTTGCTCCATTTGTAGACTGGAAGGATATAGTTTTGTTGCCCAGCTTCTGAGTTGAGTGCAAGGCGTGACACCGTGAGCTGCGGATTTCATTTGGAATGTTTTTCAACTGTGACCAACATGGTGGTGTGAACTGTAGATTCAGAAAATGGTGCGATGCCGATTGTCCCAATATTAGTGGTGCCATTATGTGATTGAAATTGATCATGTGTGTAACTGCTGATCTGTTGGTGACTTCTGCTAGTCACTAGTGCTACCATCCATGATGAACTGCATTTCTAATGTCGGACTGTTTGTGTTAGCACTTTGGATGGCTACAGTATGCTTTTAATGCATGTGTATTCTAGTGCATATGCTGAGACAGCAGTCTGTCAATCTTTCCACTAGGGTCTGTGATAAACATTTTGTGTGTTTTTTGTTGGCACAGGAGCGGAGCAACTATGGGATGACCCGTTTGCTATGAAGCTGAAACTAAGATTACCAGATTACATTCAGGAGTTTACTATTGCTTTCTTAATTGTTAACTCTAAAGATTTTCTGGTTTTGAGATTTGTAACTAGCTTGCTCCTCATAAGTAATTTAGTGTTTTCTTGTTTATAATTGTATCATTGTCAGTTTTTGCTGTTTGCTGGCGAAGGCTTTCTTGCTGCAGCATTAATTTTGTCATTAGGGATATTTTAAATGGCTAGTTCTACTTCTCATTTGGACTGATATTTTCCTCCTGACAAAATGTCCTCCTCAGATCCATCTGGTGACATGGCTGCTGCAGCAATTGAGAATATAGCAGATGCTGTGACACATGCTAGATTTGTGGGCACAGATCCTTCTTCTGACGAAGTTATTCTTATGAAAATACTTTACGTGAGTATCTGAAATAATAAAGATAAAGAAAGTCAAGGCCCATTTTCCATGTTTTCAGGTGAATTGGGCAGGATGGTGCTAGATGCATATGTTTGTTGACCAAATGGCACTCACTGCATGATATGGCCTTTATAATTCTACCAGCCACATTTACGCTTCCTATTAGCCATTTGTAGGTTAGGGTGAAACACCTCTTGTGATTCCATTTGGACTGTGAGTTGAAATCAGTATACAGTGAAATACTTAACCCTTTGGCCCGTAGAACCCCTAATCTGGCCAAAACTGTCTGTTATAAATCACTGTGAAGCTGTTGAACTGACATTGCTAAATTGGCCAGTCCCTGGCAAGCTTAGTACTGACATAAGTACTGTTTTTTCCTGCACAGTCTTTAAGAAGACCAGTATGATTATATTTTCTATAAACAGCCAGGGCTGGAGGGTGTGTCACAGTAAACAGTTGAATATCACTCTAATTGCATCCTATGAGGCTGTTTGCAGATAGGAAGTTTCTATGCCGAACTTGCACTCCCTCGGTTTTCTGAGCCTATCCTCTTCAGAGAGGTGAATGAGAATTATGCAACGCAGCTCCCATATAGATTTACCATGATACAAGTTAAGAGGAAAGTCTCAAAACCAGACTCAATCTGATAAATGCAAATCCTTTTCAGAGCTCAGGCTCCCTGGACCCGATACTTCGGAGTTAAAAGTTAAAACGCAGATATCCAGATCTGCTTTTTCTGAGGCTGACTGGCTGTAAACTCTGGCTGAAAGTTCTGGTTGTTTGTGCACTTGATGACTTTGGTCTTGTTCTAGAACTTGAGTTCTGTGTTCTATGTTCTACTTATCTGTTTTACAGATGTAGTCTATTTGTATGTAGACTTTTGGTTCCTTGCCTCTTAGACAGATACGCTCTGACCTTGAAGGAACTAACTTCCAGATGATTCACAAACAGTAACAAATAACATCTTCCAGGGAACTTGTAAAGCTGTTCAGCAGAATAAATACATTTTATGACTGTAAGAGGGGTCACCATGGCGGAGCGGTTAGACGCTCACCTGCGGATCAGAAGGTCCTGGTTTCACTCCCTGGCAGAGCCAAATTTAAAAAGAAAAAAAAAAGACCTTGGCTGCCAGGTCGACCCAGCCTTGAGTGGGTACCGGGTGCAGTCCTGGGAAGTAAAGGTGGCTGGTATGATGATGACCACATCACCCATCTTGTGCCGATTGGTCTATAAAATATAGGTCTAGCCCTATATGCCCTATACGCCTAAAGGCTTGGAAAAGGGTCCTTTACTTTTTACTTTACTTATGACGGTAAGATTAATGAGTGGACATGCAAAGGCTTTACTAACAAACAACAACAAAAACTTAAATAGTGGGTCAGGTGGAAAGTCTCAATGCCAATCATTTCTGAATAGGAGGACAGTGTTGCAAATCTTTTTCAGGGTCAAAGTGACTTGAATATCAGTACGTCAGACTCAAAATGACCTCGGCTACCAGATCGACCCAGCCTTGAGTGGGTACCAGGTGTACTCCCTGGAATTAAAAGCAGCCTACATGATGTTGACTGCATCACTCACAGAGTGCCGATTGGTCTGTAAAATATAGGTAGAGCTCTATGTGCCCAATACACCTAAAGGCATGGAAAAGGGTCCTTTAGTTTTTTTTTTGTTTTCTTACATTAGACTCAGGAATTGGAACTTGGTCATGTTCCCAATGTGTTTCAATAAGCTAACCAACACTTCCATCAAGCCTTTGACCCATAGGATTATGTTATAGTCACAAGCAGAAGAACTGGGTTAGATTCAGCTGCAGGCAGTTTGGTAGCAGAATGCTTTGCGTTGGTATCAGCTGTGGTATAAGCATCTAGAAAGCAATGCAAAATAATAGACCTCAAATTGCCTAGTCAGATATCAAACTGGCGACAAATGCTGGGGTAAGCTGGTGACATCCTGTGAAGAAAATGCAACTACTGAAGTCATGTTGATGGATTAATACCATGCTTGTACGGCTGTGTGTACTCACACATATTCTGTGTGAATACGTTTACAGGTTTTACGTACTCTGCTGCTCTGCCCACCTGGAGTTCTTCTCACAAATGAGTCTGTGTGTGAGATCATGCAGTCCTGTTTCAGAATTTGCTTTGAGATGAAACTGAGTGGTATGTGTATTTTCTGTCATGATGTCATTTGTAGATACATGAATATTGTGTGTGTCTGTCTGCTCTGCTCTGTCCGTCAGTCTGTTGGGAAAAAGAACAAGGATTTAGACAGGGAAGAAGTTTGAGAGATTAGCTAACTCATATGCCTTTTAAATTATAGCTTTGAATAAGCATTTCTGTATAAATGCTGCATTTTCTGTGTAATAGGTTCAGCCATTTACCTTTTACTCTAAAAAATCATGGGGTTTTATATCATGGTCTTTGCTATTCATTTCCCTGGGGATCATAGCTGAAGCTATGGAGTTCATACTTTGTGCAATATTCTCAACGGGGCTAGCTGTTCTGTGGCGAGAGACGAAGCCATATGGGATAAATCTGGCACAGTGAAATTGATCGTTTAGACTGTCAAGTTTATATGTGTGGTTTTCGATGCTTCATTTTGACGGAAAAAGAATAGATACAGCCCCCTCCCCAAACAAGCGTGTCATAAAAGGGGTGTTTCCTTTGAAGTTGGAGTGCATCTACCTGAGAGGTGATTAGTCAGCAGTGTGCATTCGAGTAAGCAAAATCTATGAAACTAATGTGCACACAAAACTCAAGTTCTGGAGCGAGACCAAATCCCAGAAGTGGATGAACAACCAGAACTTTCCACCAGAGTTTACAGTTTGTGAGCACAAAGAAAAAGAAGATATTTGATGTTTTATTGTGTGAGCATATTTTTCCTCCTATAAAATAAAAAATAAAATGTCATACTTTTAGTTTTTAATGAGATATTTAAAACATAACTGCTGATATCACAGAGTAAGAGATAAAGAATTAGGACAAAAACAACCAGATACAGCAAGCTACTTCATTCATAGCAGGCAAACTAATAAAGAAATAAATAAGCCAAACCTATAGGACAAGAGGTTACAATTGAGAGGATCGACCTCAGTGCATCGGGTTTAATCCCATATGGCTTGGTCTCTCTCCAACAAATAGCTCGCCGCCTGCTGAGAGCACTGTACCGGGTGCAAACTCCATAGCTCTGGTGACAACCCCTGGGGGGGGGATCTCTGTAAATATTGTACTCGTGAACTGAACAACACAGCCATGAAGCGAACCCTCAACCCCAGAGTGCTAGGTTTTTTAATGTTGTTTTTATAACTACTTAATGTGGTTGAACAAGGATATCTGAAATTTGCTTCTTTTGGTGCAAATTGTAGACAAACTATACTGTTCTGCTACAGCTGGGCTATTTCTGAAAGTTTATGGGTGAGAGGATCGGCTTCGTGGCACCATAACAAAGTTTATTGTCGGTGAGGGATCGGCTTCGTGGCACCATAGCAAAGTTTATTGTTGGTGAGAGGATCGGCTTCGTGGCACCATAGCAAAGTTTATTGTTGGTGAGAGGATCGGCTTCGTGGCACCCACGGCCTTCTCTATTTATAGGCCAAACAGGTCAACAGGGATTCCCGTTCTTGTGCAAGAATTGAGTCCCTCTGCGTCCACAGTTTTTCTCCAGGATATGTATACACAAATTAAACTACAGTTTCAATAATTTTCGACATATTTTATAGAACTATACGTCATTTTTAAGGTAAATAAGTGTGCCAATTAAATATAACAATAAAGGCTCTTACAGACAAACAAAAATGCCTTTGCTACAGTCAACATGAGCATAAACATCAATAACGTTTAGATATAAACTAAAAGTTGTTCCAGCAAAAGTAAAGAAATATCAGTGCTAACTTTGATTCTGAGAGGGTATTGTTGCATCAGAGGAGCCGGCGGGGCGGGGAGAGGGGGGGAGGGACATTTTTACTCTATTAAATTTAGCGCATAAAAATACTGCTATGAAACATACACATGTCATACATAACATAAATATAAATGATTGATGGTTATTATTATTAGTAGACTACTACAACATATAATTATACTGTTATTTAATAATTAGTAAACAAGCAAAATCAGTATGAAATTGATATGTGCAATACTTGTTTCACCTAGAGTAGTTTTCTTAACAGTACTTATAGCACTACTAAATATGTATCCTCAAGGTACAAACAGCACAAACAAATGTGTCCAGTTTCATCTTGTTGGATGAAATCAATTCCTTTTCATTGCAATTTTTTTGGTAACTGTTTAAAAATACATCACACATATTTCTAATTACTGCATGCAACAACACGTATAAGTATCATGAGTGGTATATTATTTTAAAGGTATTAGCAAATTAAAAAAGACCATATAACTGCAAATTGCTGGGCAACATACACATATCAAACACAAAAATCCCCACATAGATACCGGATCTCGTTGTTCAAAACTTTCTGGAACAAGACTAAATAAAGCCCAGAATAAGATGAACAACCAGAAGTTTCCGCAAGAGTTTACAGCCAGTGTTCGCGAAGCAAAAGACAATTTACAAAAATTAACACAGACCTTACAACTGCAAATATGCATAAGAAGACGGATAAACAACCAGAAGTTTCCGCAAGAGTTTACAGCCAGTGTTCATGAAGCAAAAGCCAATTTACAAAAATTAACACAGACCGTACAACTGCAAATATGCATAAGAAGACGGATGAACAACCAGAAGTTTCCGCAAGAGTTTACAGCCAGTGTTTGCGAAACATCAGTCAAATGGTTAAGGATTAAAATTATTATTGTACTTCTACAACACATAATTATACTGTTAGTCAACAATTAGTAAAGAGGCAAAAAGTGACTTGCTGTGAGAGGTTATTTAGTAAATAAAATATAGTTTTTATGCACTTACCCAGAGCTCCGAAATATCTTGACACAATTTATTCACAATTTGATTTCTACATTCAAAGTAGAAAAAGAATAAACAGCCAGTTCCCAAAAGTCCAGACTACTGACTAGAAACAGTGACACACACATCACAACATGACTTTCTTCCGTGAATTAAAATTAAAATTGCTGTATATCCACTTCACAATATCCGCTTGTAGATTTGTAATACGAATACAGGACTTTGTAAGCATATTAAAATGTCACACAATGCAACATGGAAACGCTTCCAGTAACCTATTTTCGAGGGGACTCCTCCAAAATGTACCGTGATTCAGTTGTCAGGACCAGTATACAGCCCGACGTGGTGGCATGATAGCAAAGTTTATTGTCAGTGAGAGGATCGGCTTCCTAGCACCATAGCAAAGTTTATTGTCGGTGAAAGGATCGGTTTTGTGGCACCATATGAAAGTTTATTATCATGAAAGTATCGACTTCATGACACCCTAGTTGGTCCCATCTAGCTTGGTATCTCTTGACAGAGAGGGACCTGCTTACCAAGAATAACACACACAGCATCGATATTGACATTGCTAAGACTGGGAGTCGGCAACACTTAAAAGACTGCAAGAACCAGGTCAAAAAGAGGTGTCGCCAGACATGAACACTATGCAGGTAGCCAAAGAATAATAAATAGTATACCTACACAGAACTGGTGTTATCAGCCCCCACACGTTGGGGGTTATACTGAAGATGGGATCCGGGTGCTTATGGACTTGTCCCGTGTGCAGTGAAGTTAATCTGTCAGCTAGCTAAAATAACTCACTATTGCTAAGATTGTAATTTGTTGTTCAATTTTTCTATGTGATTTTCATTGGCACAGCAACTGAGCAACTTTGAAAAAGGGGGGGGGGGGGGGGGGACCATTTGCTATGAAGTTGCAACTGTGATGTGATTACCTGATCATACACAGCACAGACTCTGTAGCCCTAGTGATGATACCTGCTCCCTAGGGATTTCTGATAAAATTGCATTGATGAGCTAAATGACTGCCGGAGTGTTAGCCAAATGGGTTGACCAGTTCACAGGGGAGACCTCCTCTGTTTATATCTGTGTGTTTGAACAACTGAAAATAACATTAAAACATCTTTCTTCTGTTAGTTCATTGATTAAATCTGAAGTAACAAAGGTAAAGGACCCTTTTCTTGCCTTTGGTGCATCAGGCATATAGTCCTAGCCCTGTGTTTTCATAGACCAGTCGGCACTCAATGGGGGTCAGTCTCACACCAGCCACCTTTACTTCCCAGGACATTGCCTGTTACCCATTTTAGGCTGGTTTGAGATGGGAGTCAAAGTCGGCATTGAAAACAAATTTGCTTTGATGCGTATTTGAACCATAGACCATTAGGTGGCAGGCAATTATCTAGCTGCCTAGCTACTGTGGCTCCCAGTCGAAGTTGAGAGTGAATTTAAATATTTTTGTAGAATGATGGCTGACATTTTTTCTGTCATTTACATAAGAATAATTATGGTTCTGAAATTGTTTTCAGAGTTGTTAAGAAAGTCAGCAGAGAATACCTTGAGAGACATGGTTCATCTTCTGTTCACAAGATTACCAATGTTCAAGGAAGATCCAAAGTGGATCACAAATATAAATAAAAAGGTGGGTTCTTTCACAGTATCCTACCCCAGGTGACATCACATGACAGTCCAACATTTTAGAGGGTGATAAGACTGGGTTTCCCAGCTTTCTAATGCTTTTAACCCCCAAAACATCTAGAACTGGCCCTAACCTCAACCCACCTACGTCCCACGAGAGAGTGCAGCCTAGGTCCCATGACTGCATGCAGCCTATCTACCACCTCCTGAAATATTAGACTGTCACCTGACCTGTGGATTTTCCCTGTTTGGGGTAGGATATTAAGAAAGCACCAAAAGGTGTGCTAAAATATTTATTGTTGGGCATCTTGCAGTAGGCTCATTTTTATTAATTACTATAAATGAATGAATAAATTAAGAATGTATATCCCTTCACTCGGGACAGGTTTAGGTTTAGACGACGGATCAACATCATAGCACAAGGGTAGTAACCCATAAGAGCTCCATTCTACTTCTGACTCAAGCCCGAGTCTGAAGAATCTTAGTGCAGTGCACTAACTCTGTAGCGAGGATCCTGAATCACCTTGGGTACATTTTAAACTCAAAATTGTGCCCGGGCAGCACTGTAAGGCTACACTTTTTAGATTTCCAACTGCCAAGGGATTTTTTTACGTGTGCAACAATACACGTGGGTGTCTGATCTTACTACCCAGAAACCAGGGGAAATCACTAGAAGTCTTCGTAAAAAAATTTCCAGCCTTCACCGGGGGATTGAACGCGGGACCTCTAGCAATGTAGGCCGACCCTGAACTCGGGACATTTCCACGCATTTCCTTCCTCAGTAGCCAACATAGAGTTCCTGCACTGATGGGGCCTATTGCAACCTGATTAAAGGATCACCTGTCTTTTCCCCTGCATTTTTGGGCACCATCTGGACTCTCTGCTCACCATATACTAAACCCCTCTCTCAACGTATGGCTATTCTATCTGATCTGTTGCACTATACACATGATCCTAGAGAGCTTTCACCTTGTTCAGCTTATCACAGAGCAGCTCGGAGTCCAAGGAGCCGCAGCACCAGTCATATGAATCTGCTGATTATCACGCACAACCAAATGTTTTGGGCAGAAAAATGTTAAGTTGTGTATGCCAGGACATAATTTCTTACAGAACCTTAACATTTTTCTTTTGTTTGCTTGCAATTAGTTGCTTGTGTCAGTAATATTGTCTCTTATATCACGTTCACTGTCTCTTGTTTAGTTTACTCAATGGACTTTAGAGTTTTACTTTCAGTGTTGTTTCACCAGACCAGAAGATTTGCCCGACATTGACTTATTTGATTGCTGTCTGGAGTGTCAGGCTACTTTGTAGACCTATGATATTGGACGGCCAGAGTAACTAACAACAATTGCTTGAAAGAAGCTAATGAAAGTAGATCTTTATATACAACAATAAGAAAGAGACAAACACCGTTCTTTGGCCACAGAATGAGAAGAGAGACATTGGAGAACATCGTGACAACTGGAAAGATCAGTGGAGAAAGGGGTAGAGGCAGACCAAGAGAGATGATGTTGGATGTGCTGAAAGGATGGCATGTAGGGATATCATCAAGAGATCTGTTCCAGGCAACCAGGGATCGTGATCTGTGATGCATGAGCGCCCATGCCAGTTGACAGGGCACATGATGATGACAATGAAGTCACATCTGTCCTGTTCTGAGGTACAACAGAATTCACAGTATGTTTTATTATTTAACATACTAGAATTTGAAGTTGGTTGCAAGCAGTTTTGTAACAGATCACCTTGCATTGATATTGTCAATAGTATTCGCTCCGTACAGCCCAGAAAGCAATGCCAAACTACTGGGTGTACAGTTGGCTATTGAAATTAGACCCTGGAAAAGTAGTTATCCAAACTGCTTCTTATTGTTAGCAGCCCTCTCTACTTACCCACAGCTGATCGGAGCAATATTACCTTAAAATTTTGTCTCACTAGTTTCATAGCCTCACAGTCATGGTTGGCAATCAGCCATACTATGACTGAAACTTGCTGCTGCATTTTCGCCAGCACCATCTAGGCTCATGTTGTAATCTCAGGCATGTACTCCCACCTAAAATGAACAAAGTTTCATGTTTTATATAACATCCATCATTTCCCTCCATAATGTAGAGTATTATACTGCATATATTTTAATATGTATATATACTTTTGATTCGCTTTGTAACACCTGACACTTTTTCTAAAACATATTTAAAGCTGAAAATGCGAACTGGTGGTGTGGATCCTGCCCGCATGGGGAAACGAAGGAAATCTCCAAAAACGAAGAGCAAGAGATCCCATGGGCCATCACAAGCGTCAACCGATTCACCTCAGTCACAGCCAACCATTGCTGAGACCGCAGAAACTGTAGAATTGGGTCCCGCAGAAGATGATAAACCACCAACTATGGAAAGCTCAGTGTTTGAGCACATTGTCTCAGAGTGTCTGGCCACAACACCGGGCTGTGGGAAAGATAACAATGTTATAGATATAGCCAAGACTTTTGAGGTATGTCGTTGTTGCTTTTTGTGTGTAAGTAATGTAATTCTGAGTTTGTATGAGAAATTAAATGCCCTGTTAATTGATTTATTCATTGACTAGAATTAATAAACTACTGTATGTTAAAGGTCTGGGGTGATCATGCCTCTGCCCAGTCTGCGATATTCATCAGCAATTTGTGTGCTATCTAACGTCCCTCCATGCCATGACAAAGGGTAGTCAGGAATCTTCTTCCTCTGTCGTTTTTACACAGATCTTTCCAACATGTTCCAGTTTTCTTCTTTAAATATAACCTAACAAAATTACGACTGTTTCAGCTCTCCTGTAAACTACGGCCGGTAGACAACAGTAGACGGCCGGTTAGTCGGAGTTCTGTCCCCTGGCTGCAGTGCTATTACGGACTGGACAGGAGGAAACGAAACAAATGACATAATTACTGTGTGTTGGCGATAGACAGCGTGCACTGCCCTGCTATAATCATACGGTTAGAGTTTGGTGTAGGGTTTGGGTTACAGTTAGGGGTAGGGTGTGGGTTAGGTTTAGGGTTTGGGTTAGGGTGGGGTAGGGTGTGGGTTAGGTTTAGTGTTAGGGTGTGGGTTAGGGTTACGGGTAGTGTCGCCGCATCTCGTCGTCACACAAACTCAAAGTAGCAACCCAAACCCTAACCCTAAACCTAACCCAAACCCTACCCCTAACCCTAACCCTAACCCACACCCTAACCCAAACCCACACCGTATGATGACAGTAGGGCACTGAGCGCTGTCTATCGCCAACACACAGTAATTCTGTCAATTGTATCGTTCCCTCTAATCTACTCCATAATGCGTCGCAAGACGCGGTAATTGATCGCGGTCGCTGATTTGAGTTGCAGCGCGGGGTCTGCTAGGCATGTCGACCTCACTTTGTGGTCTGATTCGTGCCTTCTCCAGTCCGTAATTGCTCTGTAGCCAAGGGACAGAACTCTGACTAACCGGCCGTCTACTGTTGTCTACCGGCCGTAGTTGACAGGAGAGCCACTGTTTCTGATGTTTGCTTTAAGTTGTCTTCGAGCCCTCATCTCTTTCAAAACATCTGGGTTGCTCTTTTTGTTTGGCTGTCCATTGAATTCTTAGAATTCTTTTGTAAAACAACATTTTGGAGGCCTCAAGAAATTGTTTGGCTTTTTTATTAATTGTCCAGGATTCCCAGTCTTATTTTAAAACAACCTCTGTTTAGCATGCACATATATTTCAGGGTAGCTCTTTTGTTTTTGGCTGTCAAAGGAATTCTGTAAAATCCACATTTCTGAGGTGTCAAGAAATTGTTTGGCTTGTTTATTAATTGTCCAGGATACAAAGCTATATGTTAAATCTGCCTCTGAATAGCGTGCTAGAATTCTTGTTCTAACCTGCTATGGAATTACCTTACTCTTCACATTGATATCCACCATGGTATACTTGTTCCAATTTTTTTTTCAAGTTACGAGTCATTGGTAGCTACTGTACTTACTGTGTCCCATTCAGGTGGCCTCGGATGCAGAATCATCAAAAGAAGAACCAGTGTCAATTGTAGTCAATGAGGAGGCAGCTGCAGAAGCTTTGAAAAGCAATGATCAAAAAGACAGCATTGAGAATGTAGATGCTCAGGAAGTTCTGACGACATCAAGCACATCCCTAGGGGTAGACCCAGCTTTGATGAGAGTAAGGTTTTCAGTTTCACACTAATAGTTCATATTCATCCAATATTTTAAAATGATTTTTATAGTTCATATTCATCCATATTTTAAAAGGATTTTTATAGTTTTTATTCATCCAATATTTAAAACTGATTTTTATAGTTCATATTCTTCAGTATTTTCTTTATGGCACTTTTAAGATTTAATTTTTCAGTTTTCTTGATAATTCATCTCCGTGGTGTAGTGGTCAAGCCATTTGAAGGGGTCAAGCCATTTGCTTCGCGTTCTGAAGGTTGTGGGTTCATCTCACAGCTGTGCCATTCACTTCACAAGTGCAGTTTTTATGGAGATCCCTGGGGATTGTTGCCAGAGCTTTGGAGTTTATGCTTTATGTGACACCCTCGGTAGGCAGCTAGCCGCTCTGTGAATCGAGACCAAGTTATCTGGGATGAAACCCTGTGCATTGAAGACAGTCCTCTCAACTGTAACCCCTTAAAAAAAAAATTCATTGCTATTTTCATGCACTTTTTTTTTTCATTTAGATGTTTATGGTTCATATTTACCGAGATTTTTTCATGATATTTGAAAATAAATTTACAGTTCCGCATTGATAGTTCATGTTTACCATATTTTTTTTCATGGCTTGTTTTTAAGGTTTTCAGTTTCACATTCTTCTTCTTTTCTCTACTCCTGGAATGCCCTGGTGGCATCAGGGCAGGAAGAGATCTCTGGAACAGGTCCTTCTGTTCACTTTGTATAAAGTAATTTTCAGTACCTCTGATTTTTCTGCGGTCCATCTTCTGCGTGGTCGACCTCTGGATCTGTTACCATTGTGTCTGTATAACATTGCTCTCTGTGGTGCCCTGTCTGATGCCAATCTTGTTACATGGTCAAACTGTCTGATTTGTTGTCCACATAAAAAGTTTCATTATTGATTCTGTACCGACTCTCCTCCTGATATCATCGTTCCTGAGTCGATCTTTCCTCATTACACCTAGCATAGTACGTAAACATTTCATTTCTGTCCTGACTATTTTCCTTTCTGTCTTCTGGAGACAGTGTCCCTGTTTGGCATTGATAGCATAGTGTTGGTAAAAATATTGTGTTAAACACTGTTTCATGTTCACATTGCTTGCATTTCAAAATTGGTGCCATTTGGCCTAAAACTTGATTGGCTTTATTGTATCTTTGTTGGATTTCACAACGATAGTTCATTTTCACCACTATTTTTCACATTAAAATATAATTTTTATGCTGCAAAAATACTTTGCAATGATTTCAGAGAGCAAGGTCACGGGTAGTGACCATATTTTGGATCTTTTTCCAGGCCATGCATGGCGTGTAGGGTAAAGAACAGGCAGACAGATTGGCTGGATCTGCACCACTGGGTGGTAAATTGCTACATGACAAGGCAGATGTGGTCAGAGCCCTTTGGGAACAAGCAACGGAATCAGTAGAGATAGAAGATTATTATGGCCTGGAGAGAATGGGGCACTTGGGTGTAACCAGTGAGTCTGGCTGGCTCACTGCACTCAAGAGTAAAGTTAAAACGGACATATAACCAGATTGTGACCGGTACCATCGGTTTGGGAACTTTGCGCTGGCTACTGAAGATGAGGACAGAGCATGCATGGGAATGCCCCAAGTGCTGTGATGTCAGTTCTTGACCAAACTCAACTCATTCAGAGAGCAAAAGTAACTGCATTGTACAATATCTGGAAACACCATTTACCGAAGATAGCAAATTGGAGGAGGAAATTAATATCTGCTGCAGTATTTACGGCTTGGAGGTAGTCTCCCTCTGTCTCCTGTCTCCTATCAAAAGACACTCCCAGTTAGCACAAAGAAACATCTCATACAGGGCATATTCACTTCCACTGTTGTCAGCAGTAAAACATTGGAACATGCACCCACACCTGTCTGAGGCATTCTCATTTAAGTATTTATGCACTTCATGTTATTTTAGATCTATTTACTTGGCATTTAGCACACACTATTAAGGCTGATGATAATATTATTAATAGTAATAATTTTTATTATTATTGCACTTATACAAGGCTTAAACCTCTTTGGAACCAAGAGTATTTACACAATAAGGCGGATGTGGAAAATATGCACGCAACACTTAGGTTCTTAAACAAGAATACAGCAAGGAGGTGGACGAACATCCAAAGCCCACTACTATAAAAATTATAAATTAAAATAGGGCTAAACCCCCCTCCACCCACTGTTGACTCTGGTGGTGGGCCCCTGATTATGGTTCTGCTGTGACTTACATGATTACGGGAACCCCCCCCAAAAAAAGTAACAGATTCGTTTTTCTACTGTGGATATGTTGAAATAATTGCATGTCACGTGTATTTGTCTGCCAGAAAGCACACAGTGAAACAGATCTGTATGCCAGTGAGCAGGAGATATGCGATGACAACGAGTCGGTGCACTCCACTGATACCACCTCCACCCAGGAGAGTGAGTTCATCAATCCAAAAGGGGTTCGCTTCTTACAGCAGCAGCCGCATGCTTATGAAGGTAAACACCAGTATGTAGTTTGAGAGAGAGAAAAAAGAACCTAGAAGACCACATTTCTTACTATAAGGCATATGGAGTATATGATGCTAACCCTATATTTTTAGATCAGGAGGTTTTTGATTCAAATGATGAGAAGAAGAAAATTGAAGTACATTTGACTGTGGGAAAGTTGGAGAGGAAAAGAGGCAGAGAGAGACCAAGAGAGAAAATGCTAGACAGTTTGACATCATGGCATGGATGATCGTCTGTGTCAAGAGTTGACTGAAAGTACATGAGAAAGAAGGTTGTGGATAGACATGACCACCAGCGCCACACGGCATGGGCTCCTGGAAGATCATCCATGTCAGAATTGATTGGAAGTACATGAGGCAGAAGGTTGTGGATAGACATTACCAACGCCACACGGTGTGGACTATAGACGATCATCTGTGTCATAATTGATTGGAGGTACATGAGGCAGAAGGTTGTGGATAGACATGATTACCAACACCACACGGTGTGGACTATAGACGATCATCTGTGTCATAATTGATTGGAGGTACATGAGACAGAATGTTGTGGATAGACATGATTACCAACAACACCACATGGCATGGACTATGAAAAATCATCTGTGTCAGAATTTATTGAAAAGTACATGAGACAGAAGCTTGTGGATAAGACATGACTACCAAGGCCCACGGCGTGGACTATGGAAAATCGTCTGTGTCAGAATTGATTGAAAGTACAAGAGACAGAAGCTTGTGGATAAGTCATGACTACCAATGCCATATGGCATCTACATTAAGAAGAAGAAGAAGAAGAGGTGCTTGATGAGAACTAGCCTAAATTAGATTGAAAGAGAAAGAAGTGGTTTAGCCATCTAATAAGCCAGACCAGACTGTATATGAAACCCTCTTCAGTAGAACTTCTGACCAGAAGGGGAGAGGAAGACCAAGAAAGTATGGATAGGTTGTGTTTTGGATCCTGCAAAAGAAATGAACAAATTCTTCAGTCAAGCCGCTGGAGAAGTGCAAGACAGGTACAGAAAATCACAACCTGGTAACAGTGTGACAATTTTAACACACAAAAAAGTTTTTGATGGGTGATGTCATTATCATGCTTGGCATCTTTCTTTCTCAGAAAATTGTCTAGTACCTGTGTTATTCATTACCACCCCTGTGTGGTTATTCATTACCACCCCTGTGTGGTTATTCATTACCACCCCTGTGTGGTTATTCATTACCACCCCTGTGTGGTTATTCATTACCACCCCTGTGTGGTTATTGATTACCACCCCTGTGTGGTTATTGATTACCACCCCTGTGTGGTTATTGATTACCACCCCTGTGTGGTTATTCATTACCACCCCTGTGTGGTTTTTCATTACCACCGCTGTGTGGGTTCTGGGAAACCATGTTGGTGGTGGGGAAAAAAGAATAGACCCCACCCCTCCCCCCAACAAACATATCATAAAAGCAGACTAATGTAGATGTCAGGATGGATGTTTCCATTGAAGTCATAATGCAACTACCTGAGAGGTGAGGAGCCAACAGTATGCATACAATTAAGCCAGATCTGTGAAATGGAAGTGCATACAAAACTTAAGCTTCCAGAACAAGACTAAAGCCCAGATGCCAGTGATCAGCAAGAACTTTCCTTTGGAGTTAACAGCCGGTGATTGCTAAGAAGAAGAAGAAGAAGAAGAAGAATCAGTACCAAATGCACTCGATGTTCAGGAGAAAAACAAGGCAAACATATATGAGGCTTCTGCTAACACCATTGGTGTTAGAACTCTGCACTGGCTTCTGAAGATGGAGCACTGATTTGAATGTACAGAGTGCTTTGATATTGGTTCTTATTGCAACTCAACTCCAAATTTTCAGATAAAAATATTAAGTGTTCACAGTTTTTATTTATAATGCATAGGCCATTAACAGAGTATTAAAAGCTTTTACTACTACTTTGTAACCTAAGATAGAGTCTAAAGATCACACTGTGCTAAAATTCCATCCATGTACATATTTTAACCAGAATCTTATTTCCAACCACCCTTATTATTCCATGGTCCACCATATCAGAAGATCTAAAACTTGATATCCGTGGTCATAGAGTATTATTGTTTTGTTCCAGAAAATTGTTTGAAAACCAAAACTTTCTTGTGACATTTTGCAGTAGGCCCTGTCCAACTGATCCCTTATGGACTGCCCTGTGTGCGGGAGCTGTTCCGGTTTCTGGTGTCACTGACCAATCCTCTTGACCGACACAACACAGATGTGATGATCCATATGGGACTGAGTTTGTTGATTGTTGCCCTGGAGACAGCAGCAGATCAGATCAGTTGCTACAGTTCTCTTCTCTACCTGGTGAAGGATGAGCTCAGCCGTAATCTGTCTGTGGTAAGTTTACTGACTTTGTACTACAACTGTTGCTACATATCTCTTCTCTACTCAGTGAAGGATGAGCTTAGTCATAGTCTGTCTGTGGTAAGTCTTGTGAATGTGTACTGCAACTGTTGCTGCCGTTCTCTTCTCTACCTAGTGAAGGATAAGCTCAGTCATAATCTGTCTGTTATGAGTCTAGTGACTTTGTGCTACAACTGTTGTGGAAATAAATAATGAACACTAATGAGTTCGTAACAGGGAGACATCCTCACTTGTTTGTCAGGAGGTAGGATATGGTGTATTAGTTGATGGGACTGAAGTCAACAGGTCTTAGTAATCTGGACATTCCTTTCTAGAACCATCAAGTGTAGAGTTATTTGCAAATGAATAATCTAGTTATATAAATAGCATCCGATGAAATCATTGACGTGACATAAAAAAATTATAGCCTTATCGTACTGACTTTCTAGAATGCCATAGATGGACCTGTCAATCCAGTTAGTATATTTTGGTGTAGATTATCTGATGCAATCCAAACGCAGTTAGAAAATCCCATGTGCGAACACACATAGTAAACATGTTAAGCCGTACTAGAACATTCTAAAAGCAGTTTGTGAGTACAAAACATATACCACGCATTCCAGCACCTCAGTATAAATACTGGGTAAGAAACCAGATAGGCAACCTTCAGTCGCTGAGACTTGGAAGAGGAAGGACTAGTAACATGGATCCTCATATGTTAGGAAGAATCGTTAACCTTCAGTCTACGATACTTAAAAGAGGAGGGACTAATAACATGAACCCTCAAAGAGAACCTTCAGCCTTTGAGACTCAGAGGACGAGGGACTAGTCTCATGGACCCTCACAGTTGAGAGCCTTCAGTTGTGGAAATGCAGCGCAACACTAGAAAAAGAGGAACCAGTCACATGGAGCCTTGAAGACAGTCACAAGAGAAGAGACATGAATAAGACATCAAACTACAGAGACAATGTGTTTCAACAGAGACACATATAAACCATTCAGTCTTAAGGCACTTTGGAAAAAATAATTTATGTGCATTTATTTTCTATTTTATTGCAGTTATTACAGTCTGAACGTCTGTCCTTATTTGCTGCTTCACTTAGACTGAGCTTCCTCTTGTTTGAATCTATGAGGTCACATCTCAAATTTCAGTTAGAGGTAAGCTGATTAATCGTTTCTGTATTTCATTTTGCCGACAAAATTTATATTTATTTTTTATTAATATTTTGTTTTTGATCTGCTAAAAGTTGTTGTAAAAGTAGAATGAGAAGCAGAACTGTATGTTTACCTCGACACATGAAGTGGTGAAAGAGGAAGTGAAGAAAAAGAAGAAGACCAAAAGTAACAAAAAATGATAAAGAAATTGACATTGTCACAAACTTTGAATATCTAGGCTCTATTAAAAACAGTAAATGAGGAAGAAATTGAAAATATCACAAACTGGCAATATCTAGGCTCCATAATAGACATCAGTGGAGACTTTGACTGACATTAGAAGAAGGCTGGCCGTAGCGGTGCAGAGATTAAACAGCATTACAAGTCTGTAGCTAAGCACCAGTTCATAAATGAAAGTAACAATTTTGACAGCATGCATCTTTCCTTTAGCAGTCTACATATGTGAGTTGTTGACTATGTCACAATTACTAAGGAAGAAAACAGGGGCTTTTGAGCTGCATGCTATAGAAAGATTCTCAGAATAAGATGAACCAAGAAGAAAAAAAATATTGACATTGTGAAAGATCTGAACAACAAGGAAAATTTGGCTCATAAACACCTGTCTTGGCTGTCATATACAAATGCAATTTAAAAAAAAAAGATTTTCCTTGCAGAGTCTATAAATGATGTTTTGCTGCGACTGTGTGACTTGATAGTCCCCAACAGCATGAAGATCAACTGAGATCACAGAGCATCTTGTCCTGGCAGTTTTATATTAAAAATAATTTTCTTGTGAAGTTTTGTTGTGCATCATCTTTGACTGATAAAGTTGAATATAGTAACTCTCTGTTTGATTTACGGCTCTGCAGAGCTATCTGCTGCGGCTGTGTGACCTGATAGTCTCCGACAGCATGAAGATCACCTATGATCACAGAGAAATCACTCTTGACCTCATTGTACAGTTGTGGAGGATCCCTGGTTTGGTGACAGAGTTGTATTTGAACTATGACTGTGACCTGTATTGCTCCAATCTCTTTGATGACATGACCAAACTTCTCTCTAAGGTAAGTTATATTTGGTGTTTATTTTTTTCATGGGATTTTGGTTATGTATTGTAAGAGTCAAGTAACATGTATAGGAAAGGACAGTCCTATACCCCTACTCCTAGAGGCAGAGAAGAGTTGAAGGTGCATATGTTTTAGGCCACAGTATAATGAGATAGTGTGCCAGACCTCTTCGTCGTTGTTTGTCCTTTCCCATGTCCAGAAAATGATCTTTTAACCTGTTTTCATAAGTCTGATCTGACCCCAGGGATTTTAATAGTTGGAAGTTAATAAGCATGTCCCAATGTACTCATGCAAATGTGTGCGACTAAATATGCAGACACACACCTAAGTACATGGGTTCTTCATCACAGTGACTTTTGTCTCAGTTGCAGTAACTGGACTAAACAGTGACTGCTTGCTGAGTTACAGCAACTTCATTTAATGAATGTTAGCTCTTTTGCAGTAATAGAACCAAACAGTGACCAATTGGCTCAGCTGTAGAAATTAAATTAAACAGTGACTGCTGGCTCAGTTGAGAATGGCTGCTGGCTCAGTGATAGAGTCGTTTAATTAAGGGTTTTCTTTGAAGTTGGAGTTTATCTGCCTGATAGGCGAGTAACCTAAAGTAAGCCAGGTCTGTACAATGGATGTGCACAACACGAGTTCTGGAATAAGTCTTAAGTCCAGAAGTGGACTAACAGCCATAACTTTTCACCGCAGTTTTCAGGTGGACATGAAGAACAAAAAGAAGATACGCGTGATTTTAAAGTTATTCTCTGATACTTTTCTCTCAGAATGCATTTCCAGTTTCTGGGCTGTACACAATTCACCTGTTGTCACTCGATGCCCTGATAACCGTGATTGATGGTATTGAGCAGCACTGCCAGAGCAAAAATCTGGCCAAAACTATTGCTGTATCTGCAGATAATGCCAGCAGTGCAAAAACTGTGGATGGCCAGTCAGGTAGTCTTTCTATTTTATTTAAATAGAGTTTTGTTTATGGTAAATATAAAAGTTTCGCTTGTTTATCATATTTAAATCGGCTATCCTCCGAATAAAGGGCACATATTATGGCGGCCAAAAACGCACTCTAACGGGGCCTCAGTCACATGTAAATTGCGGACTTCCGGCGACTACTGCCACCGCCAAGAGTATGTCCCACGCCGTTACGTGCAGCGTGGAGCTGGGCTATACTAGATCGCTGGGACTCACAAGCAGCAGCTACCGCATCTCGTGCAGTTTCCTTCATTTTTTGTGTGTGCTCATGAGTCCCAGCCATCTAGTTTAGCCCCGCTCCAGGCGTGGGAGATTTCTGTTTTAAACTACTGTCTTCGCTGATCTCAAGCAGAAAAAACAATTCTTGATTTTTGCCGCGGCACCCGTGGTATACACCTGCGGCACCCAGAATGAGAAGTGCTGGTATCTTCCTTAAAATAATGACTTTAGCTAATGGTGTGCAGATACTGTCTAGGATGAACAAAGCTACGACTTTGCTACTTTTCTTGGCTGAAAAGGAAGTTTTAAATTACCATTAGGTGAACTCTTTTGTGAGGAGAGCTGGTCTGTTTCACAGTGTTCGTATTTGGCAAGAATGGTATTGTTGACGAAAGAAATCAAATAATGCTACAAGGTGTGTTTTTTAAGTAAGTACTGGTAAAAAAAAAAATACCATCATATATAAAAATGATTTATTGCAGCCAAAAATGAACCACACATTTACATTATTTCTCAACACCTTGACTTTAACACATTTTTAGTATCGTGGCACCAGGTTCTTAATTCCAGTGTCATAGAAGTCTGCCACCAGTGTCTTGAACCATTCATTAACGCCTGTCTGCAGTTCATCGTTAGTTTTAAACCGTTGGGATGTCAGCCACTTCTTAACTCTTTGAGTCCCAAGGAACTCATCATACATATATAGGTCCAGCCTAGAGGCCCAGTGAACGCAAGATGCTCCGATTTTACTTTCAAACCGTTGGGATGTCAGCCACTTCTTAACTCTTTGAGTCCCAAGGAACTCATCATACATATATAGGTCCAGCCTACAGGCCCAGTGAACGCAAGATGCTCCGATTTTACTTTCAAACCGTTGGGATGTCAGCCACTTCTTAACTCTTTGAGTCCCAAGGAACTCATCATACATATATAGGTCCAGCCAGTGAACGCAAGATGCTCCGATTTTACATCTCTTTTGACTACCCCTTGGGCCTCTGATGCTAAACCCCTGAGACTCAAAGAGTTGAGGTGCATGAAAAGCTGGTAATCACTTGATGCCAGATCAGGGTCTGTAGGGCGGATGGTCAGCAATTACCCAGTTCAAGAAAACTCGGGTGGTCAGCAATTTCCCAGTTCAAGAAAATTTAGTTAACAGGACAATTTTTTTAACCTAAAAAATGGGCTATATAGTAAATAACGCAGAAGACAGTCTCAATGCACTTTGTGACAGCCAGAAGGTAAGTTCTCTAACAAATGTGCCATTGAGGCTACTTAAATAGTATGACCTATAGTAACATGAATACTGCTTATTTTCAGATTCCCTCAAGGCAATCAAAGGCAAGGAAGCAAGGAAAGGGCCTGTCATTAAACCCAATCGCATGGTCAAATTCTCTAACAAGATACCCACGCGGGAAGAGCTGGCAGAGCTGAAACAGAAGAAAAAGGTTTGTTTTCACAATGATTACTTCCCCGTGTGAGTTCCGGGGCACAGTTGTGGGGAAAACAAGAATAGACTCACTGCCTTCCCAAGAGCGTGCCGTAGGAGTCGACTAACAGGGAGCTTCCATCAGAGTTGGAGTACATCTGCCTGAGAGGCAGGGAACCAGCAGTCTGCATACAAATAATCTAGATCTGTTAAACGGATGTACACGCAACATTCAGGTTGTAGAATAAAACTAAAGCCCTGAGATGGACAAATAACCAATACTGTCTACTGGAGTTTACATCCGGTGAACACGAAGGAGAAGAAAAAGAAGACAATGGTTACTTTAAATTATGGTGTACAGTTTGAACTCAAGAAAAATAATCAAACCGCCCATTTGCTAACATGTCGTAATAGGTGACTAATTAGGAGTTTTTGGATGTAAGATATAGAGGGTCGAAGGACACAGATATTGCCCTCTTGCTCTAAAACCAGAGCACAATGAATGAATGAAGTTCTACCCCACCAGGATTGTACAACAAGTGATAAACACCCGGTGACACATAGTGCCACTATTCAGTTGAGGATCACCTGGATACAAGTCCCAGAAAGCCCTTCCAACGGTTAGGTTATATTAGGGCCCCAACAGCAGCCAGAGTGGGACTTTGAAATATCAAAATATAGTGACCCATATGGGACGGGGTTTGGTGATGGGTATAACACAATATGCCAACACAATATGCCAACTGTTCTTTTCATGGTGAAGATGACAGAAGAAGTAGTAAGAGGTAATTGAGGAAGGTTGGCTTAAGGCTGCCTCTCTTATCTGTTTAAAAAAAAAGTTTACCTGTAAAACAATTCTAGAATGGGGTTGGCAAGATTTGGTTTCAGGCCTATTCTCCATTGGGAATTGAGAAGCCGAAAATAGAGAACTAGAAACCAGAATATGCAAGAATATAAATGAGTCAGTTTTCATAATCAGTCTTAAAACCCTTTCTGTATTTCATGTGTTTTTTATAAAGTATTAAGGTTAGTTGCGTATCCTTTATTTACAGAACGTTGCAGAACCAGTCCCAACAGCACCTGGCTGTTGTGTGGTTTTTCTAGGCAAATTTACGTCCAGTAGTTTGCCATTGCTTAAAGTATTAGCTCTTCCAAAACTGTGACCTGTACACTGGTTACATTATCATTCGCCATTATGATTACAATGTTTAATTTAATAGTCACATTGGCGGCAAAAGTTATTGTGCATTTCAAATTTAGGGCAAAATCAGTGGAAAACCAAGATGAGGTAGAGAATGGGAGAATAAGACTTTCTTTCACTATCCCGGGTGAAACCGGGCAATTAAATCTAGTATTATATGTAATAAACATACAGAAATAAAAATCTAAAAATGTAGTTACCGTGTTGGTAGCCAGACCTGTCACCTTCAAATGATGACAGCACCTCCCTGCAGAAATAAGTGTACTGAGACATATGTCCAGTTAGGCAAAAAAAAAAAAATGTCCTTATTAGCCATATTTATCATACAGCTTGAACCCACAATTTTAGAATACGAACAGAATTATTCTAAAACCATTGAAAAGGCACCATAAGATATTGATATTAACCAAGCATAAATTGAATAACAAACATAAAAAACAATTCTAAATATATTAGACCATAATGGTGTGTCTAGAGTTTTTGTTGTTAGTTGTGTATCCTTTACAGGACGTTGCGAAACCAACCCCAGCAGCCCTTGGCTTTTGGGTGGTTACTCTAGGCAAATTTTCGTCCAGTAGTTTGCCATTGCTTTCTGGACGGTCGGCCCATTGATACCACTGTTGAAACCAACGCAAGACCCATAGCCCGCAGCTGGGATCAAACCCGGCACCCCGACATTACGAAGCGTTCTCATCGACTTAGCCCCAGAGCCGACTGTGTCTAGAGTGCAAGGAATATTTAAGGAAGAGATTTGATTGGTCAGTTCCATTGTGTTGCATATAATATGCAGAGATAAACAGATGGGGAACCCGTGAGGCTGTAGAAGTGTTTATTTCATAATTAATAATGCATTTGTACTGTCATGTTTCAGATATATCAGATCGGAACAGAGCAGTTTAATGTGAAGCCTTCCAAGGGACTTCAATATCTACAGGAACAAGGCTTGCTTTCAAAACCATTAAACCCAGCTGAGGTGGTCACGTTTCTGAAGGAGAATCACAGGCTGGACAAAAAAATGATTGGGGAATACATCAGTAGCAAGAACAATAGGGAGGTGCTGGAAGCATATGTCCAGTAAGATCTTGGATTATGTTTATCTTTGTTCACTGTATGTAGACCAAGTAAGAATGGGGAGGGTAACATGAGATTTTATATATATACATATATATATATATATATATATATATATATATATATATATATATAGAGAGAGAGAGAGAGAGAGAGAGAGAGAGAGAGAGAGAGAGAGAGAGAGAGAGAGAGAGAGAGAGAGAAAGAAAGAGAGGGGGAGGGGGGAAGAGAGAAAATCACAGATTGGACAAAGAGATGATCAGAGAATACATGAGTAGCAAGAACAGTAGGGAGTCGCCCTGGCGCAGCGGCTAGATGCTCACATGTGGACCATAAGGTCATGGGTTCTCTACCTGGCGGAGCCAGACTTTTTTCAAAAATGACTTTGACTTGCAGGTCGACCCAGCTTTTAGTGGGTACCGGGTGCAGTCCCGGGAACTATAGGCGGCCGGCATGATGCTGACCACATCACCCATCTTGTGCCGTTTGGTCTTTAGAATTATAGGTCTAGCCCTGTACGCCTAATAGCGTGGAAAGGGGACCTTTTTACTTACTTTAAAGAACAGTAAGAAGATGCTGAAGGCATTTGGGCATTAAGATCATATCTTTGTGTGTTCACTGTGTGCACACTGAGTTAGAATAGGGAAGATAACAAGAGAAGATATGATAGAAAGGGAAGGAGAGGGTCCCAGGCTGGACAAAAGGATAATTGGAGAATATATCAGTAGCCAGAATAGTTGGGCTGGAAGCAGTTTTCCAGTAAGATTATATTTGTCTTTGTTTACTGTGCATACACTGACTAACAGCAGGGAAGATAAAACGAAGACATATGATAGAAAGAGAAGGAGAAAGAATCACAGGCTGGACAAAAAAAGATGACTGGAGAATAAATCAGTAGCCAGAACATTTGTGTATTTTCTCTTCGTGTTTTTGTTCAGTATGTGTTTCCTGAGTAAGAGTGAGAAGAATAAAATAAGTAGAGGTGAAGGAAATAAGAGAGATAGAAGATGTGTGTGAGAGAGAGATAATAAATGAAGCAGTTTAAGTTAAAAGGTTCAAAATTAGATACACATGCTCCCTTATTATGTTCCAAGGCCCCATGGGGGCCCCCAGCAATATAAGGCAACTAATTAGGGATTTGCTGAAATCAGAAGTGTTGGGCTGAAAGGCACAGATATCAGAGATGTGCGTGGGAGAGAGATAATAAATGAAGCAGTTTAAGTTAAAAGGTTCAAAATTAGATACACATACAGCCTAGCTGTAAACTACAGCACAACATGCCAACCACTTTTTGTAAAGGTGCACAAAGAAGTAGATACACTTGATGCACTTCCATTCTGCCATTTATTTTAACAGTTAGGCATATGGTGCTGCGTCATATTAAACCATTCAGCATTAAGTAGTTAATATGATGAATATTAAGTCTGCCAGCTTTTTCCCCCATAACATTACCATTTATAGGCCGGGCTGACTTGGGAGGTCCTATTGTTCTTCTTCTCAAACATTACTTGCTGTTTATTGCTGTAGATATCACCAGCCTCCATGCTAATCTTCTTTAGCATTATTGCTGTTCATTGCTGTAGATATCACCAGCCTCCATGCTAATCTTCTTTAGCATTACTTGCTGTTCATTGCTGTAGATATCACCAGCCTCCATGTTAATCTTCTTCTTTAGCATTACTTGCTGTTCATTGCTGTAGATATCACCAGCCTCATGCTAATCTTCTTTAGCATTACTTGCTGTTCATTGCTGTAGATATCACCAGCCTCCATGTTAATCTTCTTCTTTAGCATTACTTGCTGTTCATTGCTGTAGATATCACCAGCCTCCATGTTAATCTTCTTCTTTAGCATTACTTGCTGTTTATTGCTGCCGATATCACCAGCCTCCATGCTAATCTTCTTTAGTATTCCTTGATGTACATTGCTGCCGATATCACCAGCCTCCATGTTAATCTTTTTCTTTAGCATTACTTGCTGTTCATTGCTGTAGATATCACCAGCCTCCATGTTAATCTTCTTCTTTAGCATTACTTGCTGTTCATTGCTGTAGATATCACCAGCCTCCATGTTAATCTTCTTCTTTAGCATTACTTGCTGTTCATTGCTGCAGATATCACCAGCCTTCATGCTAATCTTCTTCTTTAGCATTACTTGCTGTTCATTGCTGTAGATATCACTAGCCTCCATGTTAATCTTCTTCTTTAGCATTACTTGCTGTTTATTGCTGTAGATATCACCAGCCTCCATGTTAATCTTCTTCTTTAGCATTACTTGCTGTTCATTGCTGCAGATATCACCAGCCTCCATGCTAATCTTCTTTAGCATTACTTGCTGTTCATTGCTGTAGATATCACCAGCCTCCATGCTAATCTTCTTTAGCATTACTTGCTGTTCATTGCTGTAGATATCACCAGCCTCCATGCTAATCTTCTTCTTTAGCATTACTTGCTGTTCATTGCTGTAGATATCACCAGCCTCCATGCTAATCTTCTTTAGCATTACTTGCTGTTCATTGCTGCCGATATCACCAGCCTCCATGTTAATCTTCTTCTTTAGCATTACTTGCTGTTCATTGCTGTAGATATCACCAGCCTCCATGCTAATCTTCTTTAGCATTACTTGCTGTTCATTGCTGCCGATATCACCAGCCTCCATGCTAATCTTCTTTAGTATTCCTTGATGTACATTGCTGCAGATATCACCAGCCTTTATGTTAATCTTCTTCTTTAGCATTACTTGCTGTTCATTGCTGCAGATATCACCAGCCTTTATGTTAATCTTCTTCTTTAGCATTACTTGCTGTTCATTGCTGCCGATATCACCAGCCTCCATGTTAATCTTCTTCTTTAGCATTACTTGCTGTTCATTGCTGTAGATATCACCAGCCTCCATGCTAATCTTCTTTAGCATTACTTGCTGTTCATTGCTGTAGATATCACCAGCCTCCATGCTAATCTTCTTCTTTAGCATTACTTGCTGTTCATTGCTGTAGATATCACCAGCCTCCATGCTAATCTTCTTCTTTAGCATTACTTGCTGTTCATTGCTGTAGATATCACCAGCCTCCATGCTAATCTTCTTTAGCATTACTTGCTGTTCATTGCTGCCGATATCACCAGCCTCCATGCTAATCTTCTTTAGTATTCCTTGATGTACATTGCTGCAGATATCACCAGCCTTTATGTTAATCTTCTTCTTTAGCATTACTTGCTGTTCATTGCTGCAGATATCACCAGCCTTTATGTTAATCTTCTTCTTTAGCATTACTTGCTGTTCATTGCTGCCGATATCACCAGCCTCCATGTTAATCTTCTTCTTTAGCATTACTTGCTGTTCATTGCTGTAGATATCACCAGCCTCCATGCTAATCTTCTTTAGCATTACTTGCTGTTCATTGCTGTAGATATCACCAGCCTCCATGCTAATCTTCTTCTTTAGCATTACTTGCTGTTCATTGCTGTATATATCACCAGCCTCCATGCTAATCTTCTTCTTTAGCATTACTTGCTGTTCATTGCTGTAGATATCACCAGCCTCCATGCTAATCTTCTTCTTTAGCATTACTTGCTGTTCATTGCTGCCAATATCACCAGCCTCCATGCTAATCTTCTGTAGTATTCCTTGATGTACATTGCTGCAGATATCACCAGCCTTTATGTTAATCTTCTTCTTTAGCATTACTTGCTGTTCATTGCTGCAGATATCACCAGCCTCCACTCATTCTCTGTGATTGCTTTCTGTTTCCAGTTGGAGACTGCAAGTGTTCATTCAAGTCTCAGTATTAATTCTTCTCTGTCTTCTTGGCCTATCTTGTGGTTTATTGCCTTTCAACTCCCTTGTGTATGTATTTTTCTATATCTCTGTCTCTGGAGTTGCTAATATTAAATGACAACTTCTATCTCTTAAAATTTTTCAGTTAAGATAATTGTTGCATTTATATAAATATGTTTTTTCTCCATATGCTTATATTTTAAAATTTGTGTTAACAGGTCTTTCAATTTCGAAGACACCCGGATTGATGAAGCTCTCCGCATATACCTGGAGTCATTCCGTATGCCAGGCGAAGCACCAGTTATTTCCTGGTTGATGGAGCACTTTGCAGAACACTGGCATGTAAGAATAAAAACAGAATATCGTACCCAGATAGGTTAATTAGAATTCAAAAAAAATTACTGTACAAGCATTTTGATATGAGGTGCTAACAGAAGTGGTAAACCAGAAATCACGTACTGCCACTGTTGGAAAAACTATTTAACACATCATGATGAGTTAGCTGGTCCTGTACAGAATGTTGCCGTCTTCACAGCACGCCAAAAAGTCTTTCTTTCTCTAGCCAATTCTCCAACCATTTGTGATTCTGTAGCCATTGCATCTTCAGTGTCCTGTATCCACCTTAGTCACAACCCGCTGTGCCTTGTTTTCTGGAAAGTACACTCTTCATCACCATCCTCTCCGGGCCACAGTAACGCTTAACATGGCCAAAATACATCAGCTTCCCGGATAGGATGCTGTTTATGGGCCAATTCTCCCAATTGTTTAGATCATGTAGGATGTCTGTGTTGTTATTCTTCTTGGTCTACGGCAGTTGCTCTCAACCTTCCCAATGCTGCGACTTTTTAATTCAGTTCCCTCATGTTGTGGCGACCCCCAAACAGTTATTTTCCTTCATAACTTCAATGAATATGTGTTTTCTGATGGCCTTAGGCGACCCCTGTGAAAGGCCATTTGACCGGCAAGTTGAGAACACTGGTCTACCATATTCTAGAATTTGTCGATGACTCACATCCATCAGTTGCCATGGGAAAGATACATGGTCTCAGACTTTTTACTTAAACTCACAGGTGCTGTGCCATAGTTCCTCCATGCTGTTTAGCCTCTGCACTGCTAGACATGTTTAATTTTTATATTTATATATTTTTTTTCTGTCTTTGTACTGTCAGACATTTGTCATAAAAATAGTCTCAGGTAGTGAGCATACTTTGGAGTTTTGTCCAAGCCATTCTGGTGTGTTGGGTAATGAACAGGCAGTCAGATTGGCTGGATCTGCACCATGACAAGGCAGATGTTGTTAAGACCCTTTGGGAACAAGCAATTGAATCAGTAGAGAAACAAGATTATTATGGCCTGGAGAGAACGAGGCTCCTGGGTGTAACCAGAGGGTCTGGCCGGCTCACTACACTCAGAGGAAAGGCATATAAGGGACATATAACCAGATTGTGACCAGTACCATCAGTATTCGAACTCTGCACTGGCTGCTGAAGAGGAGGATGGAGCATGCATGGGAATGCCCCGAGTGCTGTGATGTCAATTCTTGACTCAACTCATACAAATGTTATTCTGTGCCACTTTGCCAAACTGTTCAGTTTCTTCTCTCTTGGTCTTTCCTTTCAACTCTTCCCTTTTAACTTTCCGTGTGTCTACTCTACTCCAGTTTTCCCCTTCTCATGATGGGCCCATGAAATTGGATTTGTATCTGTATGATACGGGTGGTTGGTTCTCTTCATGAATTTCTTTCTTTTAACATATCTTTATTTGTTTTCACATCCATTCATTATGTCTTTATCTAACCATAGAAGGGAGATGTCTGAGAAAGGTTGCAGGGAAAAAATAATCAGGAATGAAGTCATAAGTGAAATAGTTGGTGTAGAACCAGAACTAAATTGCATACACAGACAGCAAATAAAAGGGTTTGCCCACTTACAGAGAATGCCTTGGGATGCCATATTTTGTGTTAACAGTTAACGTTCATCTGATCAAGTTATTTCTGGCATGATCAAGTAGAGTGAACTCTTTATCAGAAAGAGAACCAAGACAGCAGAGTTAGAAGTGAAACTATTGAGTACACACAGTTCGTACATGTCATTTTAAATTTAGAACACTAGATACTCATTCTCAGGTAATTTTTCTTTCAGAATGCATTTCCTGATAAGAGATAACAGTGATTGATTGTATTAAAAAGCACTGCCAGAGCAAAAAAATCTGGCCATTCAAGGTATATACCCAAAGAGGATGTAGAGAATTAGGTAGACCAAGAACATGATGAAAAGATAACATCAGAGAAACTCTACAACAATACCAGTCTCTGGTCGTGGCGGTCAGAATAGCAGGAACCAGCAACTTGTGTCTCATATTACACTTGAAGGGGTAGAAGAAGAAATGAAGAACTGCATCATTTATGAAACTTAATCTCCTAAGCTTTCACTTAATTCTTTCACTTTACTTTGACTGCCCATGATTCATTTCCGTACATCAGGATTGGTTTTATATAGTTTCTAAGAGCTTTCACCTCGGTTGACACAGTAGATTGCATTGGATTATCTCCATACTGTGAAAATGCTGTTTTTGCTTGCCCTATCCTACATTTAACTTCTTTAAAAAGAAGAAAAAAACTTCCATTGCCGTTACCATGAATCTTAAATTTGAATTATAAGTTGAAAGGATTTAAAAGTAAGTACGCAAAGAATATATACAGTTTTAAGTTAGTTTTAAAAGGTAGCATTGAAAAAAAATGCCTGATATCATTTTCACTTTTGTTGTTGTTCAAGAAAAGCAACGGAGAACCATTCCACAATGTCGATGCAGCTTTCACCTTGACCTATGCAGTGATAATGCTAAATGTGGACCAGCACAATCACAATGCCAAGAAACAGAACATCCCAATGACTGTTGAGGTAAGGGCTACTGTCTGCCTGTGACTACTATCTGCCTGTGGCTGGCTGGCTACTGTCTGTCTGTGGCTAGCTAACTGGTTGGCTACTGTCTGGCTAAGTGACTACTGTCTGCCTCTGCCTGGCTGGTTACTGTCTGGCTAGTTGGCTAGTGTCTGCCTCTGCCTGGCTGGCTACTGTCTGCCTCTGGAAAAGACGCTGGTGTTGGATAGGACACACACTGAGAAAACAGGAGAACAGCATAAATAGAATGTCTTTGCATTGGAACCCACAGGGGCATAGGAATAAAGGTAGGCCAAAAAACGCATAGAGAAGAGAGCTGGAGAATGAAGTTAGATGGGGAGGACATGGGGAGAGCTCCATGCAATGGCGAAGGATAGAACAACTTGGCGTTGTTGGTTGAGGGCCTATGCTCCATTGGGGAATAGAAAGGCAGAAGAAGACTGGTTTGAGTGCGCTGTTCTGCACATCCAAAAGATGTTGCCTGAACCATTCAGCTAGTCGTAGCCCCATTTTACCGATGTATTTCATACCCCATCTTTGGTGACCTAAATTACATTGTGGCAGGTACAACAGACTCAAAACTACTTTTTGACATTCTCACAGGATTTCAAGCGAAATGTGTCCAGAGTCAATGGTGGTTTAGACTTTGATCAAGATATGCTGCAAGATATTTTTCAAGCAATAAAGTGAGATTGTTTTCTTTAGTCATAGGTTAATTGTTTTGGTTCCCATGTCGGTTCCCTGGTTAGGGGAAGAAGAAAAAAGAACAGACCTACTGAGCTCCCCTACACAAGCATGTCATAAAAGGCGACTTAATTAGGGATGTTTCTTTGAAGCTGGTGTTCCTCTGCCTGAGAGGTGGGGAACAAGCAGTCTGCATACAAATAAGCCAGATCTGTAAAACAGATGTGCACACACAACTCAAGTTCTGGAACTTGTCTAGAAGTGGATGAACAGCGGGAACGTTCTGCCAGAGTTTTCAGCTGATGAATGCTAAGAAGAAGAATTGTGTTGAATAGTCCAGTGCTATAAATGGTATCCTTTGTTGTTCCTGTTTCCTCCACTTATATATACATAATGTTGTATATTGTAATTAGGGCTGTACCGAATATTCGCTTCGTATTCGCTTCGGGGCCGAATAGTGGACCCAATAACTATTTGGTATTCGGCCGAATAGTTGCGGTCGGGCCGAATACGAATAGTGGTAACCTCACAACCGTTTCTGGACTGGTGGAAAAAAAACATCAAGACTTCCCACCTTGGTTTATACTGTGAAGCGTTATCTTTGTGCACCACCTACGAGCGTACCAAGTGCCCCTTTATTTCCATCTTGCATGTGTTGCGAGTATAGTGTTTTTAGGTGTGTTGCTGTAGAAACAAAATGCAACACTTAAAAATGTAAGAGGGGCAGAAAAGCAAGTGTTCTAGTGTTGTCGGCTTGTCGTAAGAGTGGAGTGTCCTCTTCTTTGATTCTTTGAAGTAACGGGAGTTCGTCATCAGTTATGGGTGTCGTATCTGTTCTTTCGTCATCTCGTGGAAACGGCAGCGGCTGAATGTTTTGATCGACATTCGGTTTTCTTGATTGTCTTTGTTGTTTGATCTTCTGGCGTTGGCCGCCCGGCGTCTGGTTTCGTGAGCTCGCGGGGGGCTGGGCTACTTGTAAGGACAGCATTGTTTTCTTCGTCGGCGTTATTTTTGTTTTTGATGTTTCGCCTTGCGGGTTTCATTTTGACTCTCTGTATTTGTCGTATTTTCCTGTTTAGTACAGCTGGAAATACCTTCAGTGAGACAAAAAGCTGGCCTAATGCTGACAACATGGAACGAAGGTTTTTCATGGAGGTGTGTCAGCACACACACTAATACGTGCTGCAGGAGATCGCAGATTGTGGCAAGGCTTAATCGCCCATGCCAGCTGGCAAAGCACATGATGATGATGATTCACTATTCGTATTCGTATTCGGCCGAATAGTTGGTCCAGCTATTCGTATTAGGCCGAATAGTGAAAATCACTATTCGGTACAGCCCTAATTGTAATTCTTGTGAGACTTCATTTTCTTCTGCATTCACCCTTAAAAGAACAGTCGGTATATTGTGTTGTGGTTTACAGCTAGGTTGCGATATCAACCTTTTGGCTCAACACATCTGATTTCAGCTAACACTTACTTAGCCACCTTTTTTTCCTTCTCACAACATGCTTGTTAAGTGGCAGCAGGTTTATTCCCCCCCCCTTCCCCCAACAACACACACACACACACACATCCACCCCCCACCCTCCCCCACCACACACACACACACACATCCACCCCCCACCCTCCCCCAACCACACACACACACACATCCACCCCCACCCTCCCCCAACCACACACACACACACATCCACCCCCCACCCTCCCCCAACCACACACACATCCACCCCCCCACCCTCCCCCCAACCACACACACACACACATCCACCCCCCCACCCTCCCCAACCACACACACACACATCCACCCCCCACCCCGAACCAACCAAGAGCTTCTGACATTCAGAGTTACATTTTTTACAGAAAAAAATTCTGTTTTTAATTGCAGTCTAAAGAAACAGGATAAATCTGAGAAAGACAAGGGACATGGTTATGATTGCGTGTACAGGGGCACCCCTCCCCCCCCCCCCCACCTTAATTTCTTTAGACTTGGGCTGAGTGCCCCTTTTTTCTTTAAAAAATTTACAAAGTAGCTAAATGACCCCCCCCCCCCCCCCCCCCCCCCCCCCACCCCAACTATGCTTTCAAATGTTCTCAAGTTATTAATTTATACTTTTCATATTATTTTGAATATTTTTTTTTTATTTGCTATTTGGTACGTAATCATTTTTATGATGCTTTTTAATAAGGCTTAGGCCTTTTTTATAGAAAATTTATAAGGGGACTGAGGTTCCCCACCCCCCCCCCCCCCCTATTTTGTGTCAGCACCCCTGTGTGTGTGTTTGTGTATATATATTTGTGTTTTAGCAGTATTTCAAATTCTAAGCCCCAGCCCTATTTTGTTTTGTTTTTTAAAATCATATACTGAACTTAAAATTGACAAATACATGATTATAATATTGTGAATTTCATAACTGACTGAAGTGAAAACTGGGGCTGGGGTGATTAGGGAGCCAAGGTCATTTTTAAAACAGTCTAGATGACTACCTGTTAAAATTTAGTTATGTATCTTTTACAGGACGTTGCAGAACCAACCCCAGCATTTTTTGGCTGTTGTGATTTTTCTAGGCAAATTTACACTGCTTCTTGCCGTTATTTCTTTCCACAGCTTCTTTTAAATAACACAGGAGACATGGATAGTGATGCTGCCATGTTGAGTACAGCATGTGTAACCTCAATATGAAGAAATTTAAAAAAAATAAAAATTTAAATTTAAAAACAAAACAAAAAATTTAAAGGGCCTTTTTTCACCCCTTGTTGCATTAGACATATGGTCCTAGACTCTTATAGACTATTTAGTGTTTGATGGGTTATTTTGTCAACTTTACAGTGGTGGCCATCAGCCATTGTTTACTCCATTACTGCAACTGAGCCATCGGCTATTGTTTACTCCATCACTGTTGTTGAGCTGAGAAAGCAGTCACTGTTTGGTTTCAGTACTGAAACTGAGCCATCGGCTATTGTTTTCTCCATTACTGTTGTTGAGCTGAGAAAGCAGTCACTGTTTGGTTTCAGTACTGAAACTGAGCCATCGGCTATTGTTTTCTCCATTACTGTTGTTGAGCTGAGAAAGCAGTCACTGTTTGGTTTCAGTACTGAAACTGAGCCATCGGCTATTGTTTTCTCCATTACTGTTGTTGAGCTGAGAAAGCAGTCACTGTTTGGTTTCAGTACTGAAACTGAGCCATCGGCTATTGTTTTCTCCATTACTGTTGTTGAGCTGAGAAAGCAGTCACTGTTTGGTTTCAGTAGTGCAACTGAGCCATCGGCTATTGTTTACTCCATCACTGTTGTTGAGCTGAGAAAGCAGTCACTGTTTGGTTTCAGTACTGAAACTGAGCCATCGGCTATTGTTTTCTCCATTACTGTTGTTGAGCTGAGAAAGCAGTCACTGTTTGGTTTCAGTAGTGAAACTGAGCCATCAGTTATTGTTTACTCCATCACTGTTGTTGAGCTGAGAAAGCAGTCACTGTTTGGTTTCAGTACTGAAACTGAGCTATCAACCATTGTTTTGGGTTTAAATACTAAAGCGGAGCCATCAGCCACTGTTTTAGTTTTCTTTTCCCTTCAGGTGTCCATATGAGGGCTTGATGAGGGAGTCTTGTCTTATCCATTCTGAGTGCATGGCTGATGTAATTCCAGCAACGCTTTCTTATAAAATTGGATACATTATCATGCTTGGTCTCTTGTCTTATTTACATATTGGATCTTAAATATTTCCAGTGGAGATTTAGTATTCTTCTGAGGCATTTGTTCTCAAAGCTGTCTTAATTTTTTTATCGTTGCTTTCCAACTCTCACATCCATAGGTTAGCACTGGAATCACACAAGAGATGAAGATATTGAGTTGTATGTGTTTGCTGAATGTCTATAACTTCCATATGTTTGACGGTTTGCTAAAGGCAATTCATGCAATGTGATTCTAGATGATATTTCTGGCAATGAATCACCTACAGATCATCAAAATACAGGGAGTTGCAACTGTTTCAGGCTTTACTGCCTGGTTAGTAAATTATAAATAGTGATTAAGTATGTAGATTTGAAATTAAACAAAGGAAACGAAAAGGAAACATGAATGGTCCATGCATTTGTCTTCAAACAGGAGCGAAGAGATTGTGATGCCTGCGGAGCACAGTGGTCTAGTCAAGGATAATTATCTTTGGAAGGTAATACTTTGTTTTCTTCTTCTTCTGCATTCTTCTGACATGTTGTGTTGTGGTTTACAGCTAGGCTGTGATATCTGAGCTTTTTGGCGAAACACATCAGTTTTCAGCAGATCATGGTGTTTTAGGATATGCTTTTAAAAAAAGCTGCAGATCTGTTTTGTTCCCATCAGAATAGGGCCCTAGAACCCGCACAGGGGAATATTTGTTGTTCGGCACTATCTGTTAACAGCTTATGTATTATCAGGGCCTAAAACACTTTGCTCACCAGCTTTGATGATTGTCTAATTTCCGATCATATCCCCTGGTGACCAACTTCGACGATCTATGAATTCATGACATGCAGACTGCAAACAGTCAGCCTTACTGACAGTTTTTGAATTGAGCTTCATCAGGATATTTGTATTATTCCAAGATGATTCGCCTACGATCGATATCGCTTTGAGCCAATACAAGTGTCGTTTTCAGTGAAATTTTGATAATTTTCATTTCCAGTGCATATTCAGCTTTTTTGTCATGTCTCAATGGTGAAAACCACACCCCTACTGTTGATGATTCTGAATCTGCCAGTGAATGTAGCACTGATTCATGGATAAGTAGAGATTCACCTATGAATGTTATCATCATATCGCAATTGAAAGTAGTGACAATGATGATAGACTTGATGACGGAGGTGATGTGGATACATCTGAAGTAAGAAGTGGGCTTGGCACAAGAGATCAAAACATTTCTACAGCTGAAGATGCAGTTTGTAAATGGAGAAAGGCTGCTCAAAACAAACTTGTCAAGCTTGACAATCTTCCTCCGTATGCAGAACAACAAAGTGCCATGTCAGACACAATTGGGTGTGCACCGATTGATTTTTTAAAGAAAAAAGCAATAGCAGCTGAAAAAAAGCACATCATCCTGTTTTATATGATAGAAGATAAAGGCATGTTCACCATTACCTGGCATGACACTAAGAGAGTTCTGAGTTCACCTGATTTCTGCTGTTGACTGCAATGTTGTTATGGACATTTAGGAAAAGTGGAATTCTTTAGGGCAGAATAATAAAAAAGCCAGTTCTTGCAGAAAAACTACAAGAACAATCTGGGAGGTGTCTATCACTTTGGCCAGCTGGGTGCAAACTACCCCTACTCACGTAGATCCTATAAATGGTACCTGCCATTATATTATTTATTTATGTTTAGTTGATACTGCTCTGGTCAATGAGCATGTAAGCTACAACACTGCCAACTCTGTGTATGAGACCACAGCAAAGAGGTTCAGGCAGGATGTCAGTCTTGCTCTCATTGGACCTGCTGTTCTTGCACAGTGTAACACCTTCAAGACAGGTCACAGCATTACAACTTACTGAGTGAAATTTTGTTTAGAAAAAAAAATAAAGCCAATGTACAAACCAGACTAAAGTGTGTAAGGATAAAAGAAGCTAGACTTGCATGTACTGCCCAGATTGCTATACACCTCTATGCTTGACACTGTTTCAAGCTATACCATACAGTTGAGGATTATCAACATTCCTGCCAAAGACAGAGGGCTACTGCTACAGCTTTAACTCCAGTTAATGAAGGAAGTAGCTCAGACTTAATCTTGTGGTGCTTTTGTAGTCAAGCATTGACAAATGCTCATTGTAACATGACAAACACAATAAACGAAATAGATTTATTTCACTGTATTCATATTTTTTATTAACTTTTAATGTTGAAATATTTGGTCAATAATTCAATAATTGCTCCTATTTTTAGCTAATTTTATTCATCGTCAACCATGCTCCCTACACTGTATTTCACCGACATTGAACAAATTCACTAAGAACAGGAAAAAATATTATGGTTTTATAACATCTCCTGAAATTTTTATAAATAGCCAAACAAATTTAAGATGGCCTCCATAAGCATGTGACATTTTCATAATATATCTTTTTTCATGTGTAGCAACCATTTGTAATGGTGCTGTGAAGGTTTCAAAACCCTACGCTCGTTTTTATTTTTTTAATGAATTTTATTAGAAAAATCAGTCATTTTGAACACAATCTCCCAACACCCTTAGTAATGGGAGACAGTAAAGCCCCAGATTGCTGGTCAGGAAAGTGATAAGTAAAGAAAGGAAAAATAGCACTGAAACTAATCATGCATGTCATAAGAGGTGATAAAGGGAGGTTTGCATGAGAATGGCATAGGACACTTTAGTTGCAAAATCCAGTTAGTCATGAACACGCTTCTTTTTTCCCCTTGTTTGCTGGCTGTAAGCTGCAGTGGAAAGTCCTGTTTGTTCCTCCATTTGGACTTTTGACTTTGTGACAGTCCTGAGTTTTGTGTGTACATCCATTTTGCTAGCTTATTCATTGATGCTTGCCGCTCGGGCAGATACATTATGACTTTGAAGGAAGCCATACTTTCTGACTTTGAAGG
The DNA here is from genome assembly GCA_905116865.2 of Candidula unifasciata. Lineage (NCBI taxonomy): Eukaryota > Metazoa > Mollusca > Gastropoda > Stylommatophora > Geomitridae > Candidula > Candidula unifasciata. The sequence continues at coordinate 123,972 of CAJHNH020001267.1, read as the reverse complement.
AAACTCCGAGTTAGTTGACTCTTATGACATGTTGGGGAGGCAGTGGGTCTATTCTTGTTTTCCCTACAATGGGGTTCTGTAGCCCACACGGGAAATGAACAAGGTAACAAATGGCTGTGTGTGAGTTTGTTGAGGACCTTTGCTTCTGATGAAAAACTCAGGAAGAAGAATCTGTCAACTCTTCTGTGAACAAAATATAAAGATCCTTCCCAGTGCTATAGAGATTTTTGCACTGTCCTGAGATTCTCCTTGTATGATCTGATAGACGAGACTAGAAACTTTTGGATTATATAGAGATTTTTGCACTGTCCTGAGATTCTCCTTGTATGATCTGATAGACGAGACTAGAAACTTTTGGATTATATAGAGATTTTTGCACTGTCCTGAGATTCTCCTTGTATGATCTGATAGACGAGACTAGAAACTTTTGGATTGTGTAGATTGTCTTGTGTAGTAAAAGTGATCCTTGGCTGTAGCCAGATTCTTCCTTAAATCTTAGATGTTGACTTCTCTTGCATGATCTGAATAAGTTTGGCATCCTTGTTTTTATTTCCACCTGATTTGTGTCAGATTTTGTAGACCTCAGTTCTTCAATGTGTGGTCAGCAGACTGGAACTGATCTATCAAGATTTCCTTGTGATCCATCAAATGAAATATCCACGCACCCAATCTTGTAGCGGCTGCAATGGAAACCAAACAGTGAAATCGTATGGATGTTATTGCAGCTGTTTATCTCTCAGAAACAGCACTTTGGTCCATGTATATAAAATGTTTTCACCTCTAAGTAGTGAATGTTGCATTAGCTAACAGTTTTAACTCTTTCAGTCCCAAGAAACGCATCATACCTTCATAGGTTCCTACAAAGATGCCCAATGAACGCAAAATGTGCTGATTTGACACCTCTCTTGACTATCTGTTTGACCCCTAAACCCCCTGGGACTCAAAGAGTTAATTTCACAGCATTGGGTTCAATATTGAAATGCTGTCTACATTTGTTTTTGTGTCTGTCTTAGCTATGAACCGGTCCGTACAATATTTTACCCTTTTTTTTTCCAGTGCGCATGTGTAAAAAGGTTGAAGAATACTGTTTAAGACTACTGTGTGCTTTTTTCTTCAAGGTTCTGTTGCACAGAGGAGGTTCCAAAGAAGGAGTGTTCCTGCATGCCCCCACAGATGCATTTGATCACGAAATCTTCACCCTCGTCTGGGGTCCAACTGTCGCAGCGCTGTCATTTGTGTTTGATAAAAGCTCCGATGAAACTGTTATTCAGAAGGCTGTTTCAGGATTCAGGTACAATTAAAGTTGAGGCCAAGTGAAGAATATTTTATTTAGAAGGTTACCTCTATATTTAGATATGGCAACAGTTTACACCAGATGCTTTTATTTAGAAGGCTGATCCTGGATTTTATTGATAAAAGTTGAGACCAAAATAAGAATATTCATAAATCTTTCTCTTAATGCAGGTATAATAACAGTTGAGAAAAAAAAATTTTTGTTTAGAAAGATTTTTCTGTATCCAATTGCAACAAAATTTAAGACCAAAAGACAAGAATGTATTATTAAAAAAGCTCTAGAAGCAACAGATGCTGAATTTTCAGGTGATATCTCTCAGATTTGTAATTAATGTAAGAGGAGCGGCTGGCCACCAGGGTTTAGACCATAGGGCTCTCATCATGTAGGAGACCCGGGTTCGAATACTGGGTAGGATTATGGATTTTTTTTTCTGTAGAGGGCAAAAATAAAATCCTAACTTGCGCAGTTTGTGGCGACAGCTCTAGCCATGCAGCCCTAAATCCTGGGGCTCAAAGACCATCCCTCCCACCCCTTTGTTTTCCCCCCACATACACCACAAAAGTGGTAATTAAAGGCAAAATGGCAGCATTTTTGTAGTTGTTGTTCTTGCAGTTAATCTAAAGGTACCCACCCCTGTCTTGTTTAGTGTTTTTGATATATGGAGCTAGCCCAAGATATGTATAGGCCAGACTTTGAAATGTCCATTAGCCAAGTTTGAGATGTCCGTTAGCCAAGTCCAAGTCCTTTTGAGAAAAAAAAAAAAAAAAAAGCTCGACCACGTTCAGACTGCTGCTAGCTAGCCTAGGCTGCTAGCAGTCTCCGCCTATATTTGTGGTCTGGGTTATTTGCGTCACTTTCGTGACTGAATACTAGGTCCGTTAGCCAGGGTTGTTCTATTAGTTTTTCCTTTATTCATTTCACAGGAAGTGTGCCATGATCTCCGCATATTATGGCATGAGTGATGTCTTTGACAACCTGGTGATCTCCCTGTGTAAATTTACAACGTTGCTCAGTGCTGTCGAGGTGGGTGGGTTTATTATTTTCATGTTATTACCATCCTCATCATCATTCACTTTGTCAAAGGACACGGGTGACTGTATTGTCTCCACAACTTTTGGACTTTTAAGTTATTCTAAAATACCAGGCACAGTCACACAACAATAAAAATGAGATGCCTGAGAAGAGCTGCGGGAGTGGCTGGAAGAGATGCAATCATAAATTAGGTCATAAGAGATAAAGGTTGGCACAGAACCAGTTCTAAATTACATACAAAGGCAGCGGTGCTTTCTTAATATCTTTAAAAATTCCCCCAAACAGGGGAAATCCACAGGTGACAGGGCAGTTTAATATTTCAGGGGGTGGTAGATAGGCTGCACGCAGTCGTGGGACCTAGGCTGCATGCAGTCGTGGGACCTAGGCTGCACTCTCTCGTGGGACGTAGGTAGGTTGGGGTTAGGGCCACTTCTAGATGTTTTGGGGAAATCCACAGGTGACAGGGCAGTTCAATATTTCAGGGGGTGGTAGATAGGCTGCACGCAGTCGTGGGACCTAGGCTGCACACAGTCGTGGGACCTAGGCTGCATGCAGTCGTGGGACCTAGTCTGCACTCTCTCGTGGGACGTAGGTAGGTTGGGGTTAGGGCCACTTCTAAATGTTTTGGGGTCGTTAAAAGCAGCAGAAAACCAGGAAACCCAGTCTTACCACCCTCTAAAATGTTAGACTGTCCTGTGACATCATCTGGGGTAGGATATTACGAAAGAACCAAGGCAGCAGATGAAATTTGTTTGCCCACTTAGAGAGAATGCCTTGTGATGCCATACCGTACAAGTTATACACCAAAAGAGGAGAAGGACGTATAGCACAAAGTAGAACAGCACGATGTCTCTGTTGTCGACGTGCCAAGAAGAGCAAGAAGCAGAACTTTATGTCTCCATCAAAACCCAAAGCGGTAAAAGAGAAGGTCAAACAGAAGTGTCCTAAAATGTTTAACTATTGTCTTCTAGTGGCTAATCTGATGTCAAGTCATTTGTGATGACCAGAGTTGCCAATAGGATTTTTATCAAAACCCAAGCTTGACCAAAAAACCCAAACAATACACAAGCTAAGAACAATAATAAAAAAAAAAAAACACCAAAGAATGATAAAAAGTACAAATTGTAGTTACAAAACGAAACATTTACCCCACTTTTATATAAGAATGTTTTTTTTTTAAACCCAAGATTCCGAAATCCTTACCCAAGGTGTCAAATAAAAACTCAGATCTTGGGGGAAAACCCAAGTATTGGCAACCCTGGGGTGACAGTGACTAGTTAGTCTAAAACTAACAGTGAGATTACATAATTCATTCACCTTGTGTTCTATGGAGACCACAGATATTTTCTGTGGTAGGCATGTTTACTATTTTTAAAACATAAAAGAATTTGATTTTACTCAATCCACCACTGGGAGCCGCCGTGGTGTAGCGGCCAGACACTCGCCTGTGGATCGGAAGGTCATTTCGGGTCCTGACAGTCAAAAAAGGTATTTTAAAAAAAATTACCTGGGCTCCCAGGTCGACTTAGCCTTTGAACAGGCACAGAAGTGGAGTCTTGGGAAGTAAATGGGGTCGGTGTAGTGCTGACCACATCACCCACCAAGTGCCGTTTGGTCTGTCAAGTTTAGACCTAGCCCTGTATGCCTAGTACGCCTGAAGGGATGGCTTTACTTTACAATCCGCCAGCTATAAAGACAGTATGGAGGGGAAGCCATCTGTCACCTCTGTTATAGACTTTATGAAATATAACGTTCACTTTATCATTTTAAAGATTGGCTAATAAACAGCATCTTGTTCTGGAAGCTGAAATATTTTGGCTTTATCAAGTGGAAGGGCAGATTAAAAAAAAAATAATAGCAGAAAGCCTGGTTCCAGGAAGGTAGAGCAGGGGCTGACCAGCATGAAGATGGGCACATTCTATAAGTGACACCTTGGATATGAAAGTGCACAAGGAGGGGTAAACTTTATCAAAGAAACAATATAGAGATGGCTTAGGCATGTTTACAGAATACCACATGATACTTTGGCAAGGACAGCTCTCTGGTATGGCAGGTGGTAAAACTTTGGCAAGGACAGCTCTCTGGTATGGCAGGTGATCAAACTTTAACAAGGACAGCTCTCTGGTACGGCAGGTGGTAAAACTTTGTCAAGGACAGCTCTCTGGTACAGCAGGTGGTAAAACTTTGGCAAGGACAGCTCTCTGGTACAGCAGGTGATAAAACTCTGGCAAGGACAGCTCTCTGGTACAGCAGGTGGTAAAACTTTGGCAAGGAATGCTCTCTGGTACAACAGGTGGTGAAACTTTGGCAAGGACAGCTCTCTGGTACAGCAGGGGGTAAAACTTTGGCAAGGACAGCTCTCTGGTATGGCAGGTGGTAAAACTTCGGCAAGGACAGCTCTCTGGTACAGCAGGTGGTAAAACTTCGGCAAAGACAGCTCTCTGGTACAGCATGTGGTAAAACTTTGGCAAGGACAGCTCTCTGGTACAGCAGGTGGTAAAACTTTGGCAAGGACAGCTCTGTGGTACAGCAGGTGGTAAAACTTCGGCAAGGATAGCTCTCTGGTACAGCAGGTGGTAAAACTTTGGCAAGGACAGCTTTCTGGTACAGCAGGTGGTAAAACTTCGGCAAGGACAACTCTCTGGTACAGCAGGTGGGAAAATTTCTGCAAGGACAGCTCTCTGGTACAGCAGGTGGTAAAACTTCGGCAAGGACAGCTCTCTGGTACAGCAGGTGGTAAAACTTCGGCCAGGACAGCTCTCTGGTACAGCAGGCGGTAAAACTTCAGGAAGGACAGCTCTCTGGTACAGCAGGTGGTAAAACTTCAGGAAGGACAGCTTTCTAGTACAGTAGATGGTAAAACTTTGGCAAGGACAGCTCTCTGGTATGGCAGGTGGTAAAACTTTGGCAAGGACAGCTCTCTGGTACGGCAGATAGTACAACTTTGGCAAGGACAGCTCTCTGGTACGACAGATTATAAAACTTTGGCAAGGACAGCTATCTTTTATGGCAGGTGGTAAAACTTCGGCACGGACAGCTCTCTGGTATGTCAGATCATAAATATTTGGCAAGGACAGCTCTCTGATACGGCAGGTGGTAAAACTTTGACAAGGACAACTCTCTGGTACGGCAGATCGTAAATGTTTGGCAAGGACAGCTCTCTGGTAAGGCAGATGGTAAAAAGAGACATTGACGACCTAGGGAAACCTGGAGGGCAGTAAAAAGAATATGATAGAATGTAAACTGGCATGGGATATCATGTGCAGAAAAGCAGCATATTGGCTGCAGTGTGGATCACTTGTGAATGCCTTAGCTGTCAACAGTGGCATGAAGAGGATATATTTAGACTTTAATACATTATAAGAACATTTATCACTTGAAGTACTTTTGAATTAGACAGTTATTATTTTAAGACAGCAGCTGAGGATTAAAAGAGTAAATAATAGATACACATTTATCATGTATTTTTGTGTTCCTTTTTTTTCAATGCAGAATCCAGAATACATACCTGCATCATTTGGCAGCAATCTAAAGGCTCAGCTAGCAGCCAGGACAGTGTTTGGATTGGCACATCGTCATGGTGACATACTGCGCGAGGGCTGGAAGAACATCTTGGACTGTATGTTGCAGTTACATAGAGCCAAATTGTTGCCAAAGTCAATGATAGAGGTAGGGAATGACTTGAGATCTTCGTTGATTAGGTTTGGCATAAAAGGCATTGATTAATTAGATTTGAAGTAGTTTCATCGTTCTTGAAATGTTTATTGATTTCAATTGTGTATTCTCCCCTTGTTGGTTCTGGGGCCCTATTACAGGGAAAACAAGAATAGACCCACTGCTTACCCACAAGCATGTCGAAAGGGCCGGCTAATTGGGAGCTTCCTTAAAAGGCGGAGTGCATCTGGTTGAGAGGCAAGGAACTAACAGTCTGCATACAAATGTCAGATTTGTAAAACAGATGCACATGCAACACTCAGGTTCTGAAACAGGATTGCAGTCCAGAAGTGGACAAACAACCAGAACTTTCCACCAGAGTTTACAACTGGAGAACATGAAGAAGAAGAAGAGAAAGATTTGTGTATTCATTTACGTTATTGTTCATATATTGTTTGTTATTTGCCATTATTAATGATTGAACATATGTAACATGAGATAATACTCATGTTTTGGAGAGAATTACAGTTAAAAGAGGTTTGTTAAAAGATATTAAAAGGAGACAAGTAAAATCTGTCGGTCACATAAAAGACATAACACTAAAATGCTAAAAAAAAAACATACTGAAAGGAAAAGTGGAAGGCCCATAGCAAAGGGTAGACAGTGATACAGAACTGAACCACATTGGGGCAGTTTTTTCAAAAGTTATCTGAAACTTCCTGATTGATTCAGAATTCTTTTTCTTCTTTGTAGTTTCAGTGCCAAAAAAAAAAAAAAAAAAGCCATCAGGAGGGGATTCTCATAGTTTATTCACAAAAAAATAACTTTAAAAAAAAAAGCTTTTAATTAACATATAGTTAGTTACTTGTGTATCCTTTACAGGACATTGCAGAACCAACCCCAGTATTTTTTTGGCTGTTGTGGTTTTTCTAGGCAAGTTTAAGTCCAACGCAAGGCGCAAAGCCCACAGCTGGGATCGAACCCGGCACCCGGACATTACAAAGCGCGTTTGCAATGCCTAAGCCACAGACGCCGATAATTAACAAATAGAAAACTATGTATATATATTCGTGTCGAAAATTGAATGAGCTAACAGAATTTTTATGAATCAAACTGAAATTTCATCATTTATTAAAAAGTAACTATTCTGATTTGCATAATTTATGTCAAGCCTTAAAAAAAAACACAGCTTAGGAACAGACATGACTAACCTAAAAAAATATGGGTGAGTTTTTTATGAATGAAGCTTGAATAAGTCTTAACACTTGTGTTTTGGGAACTAAGGTCCTTGGAGACACTTCTGACACATGGTTCTATTCATTTTTCTGCCTTCAGCTTTGTTTCGGTTGCTATGATGCAACAGTCCTTTTCACCATTGTTGGGCACAGGTAACCTAGAAAAAAATTGATGTAAAATTACCGAACACATCAAACTTTCTCGCAAGCCGTCAGTAAATAGCCCACATGTGCAAGAAATGTGAGAAGCAGTCTGATTGGCTGGTATGAAAACCTGCTAGCCAGTCTCAAGGCTTGTATTACATCTGGCCGACAGATCAGCCCAGTCGTCCTTTTCGCTACTTTGTGTTGGGCCGATATTTCAGCCACATCATCTCCAGAGTATTAAGTCTATTATACTGAGGTGTAGAATGATGATCTCTCCATGGAATCAAGTAAATTATAGTTATCATTGATAACTGATTGCGTTTATTTATGAAAGTATGCAATTTCATTGTCTAGAATGCTGCTTACTTGATAGAAAGTATTCAAGTTTAAATATCTAGCAATCGTGTTGCTAACATAAAATTTTGGAAAGGTTTCTTTTAAAAACGATGCAACATTTTTTCTTCTAGGTGGAAGACTTTGTCGATGCAACAGGAAAAATTTCTATTTTACGAGAGGAGTCAGCAGCATTGACAAGGTACAGTTGATGGTTATTATTATTTGTTTATTCAGTTGTTGACAAAAGTTCCCCAAAAAATTCCAAATATAGGTTCTCCTTAAAACTACGGCCACTTATTATGGAGTACGCGGGAGTTCAGTCCCCTGGTTGCATTGCAATTATGGAGTGGACAAGAGGGAACGACACAAATGACGTAATTACTGTGTGTTGGCGATAGATGCACTGCTGTCATAATAGGGTTAGGGTTTGGGTTAGGGTTAGGGGTAGGGTTAGGAGTGACCGTAGTTTTACGGAGTACCAATACCCTAACCCTAACCCAAACCCTACCCCTAACCCTAACCCTAACCCTAATATGACAGCAGGGCATCTATCGCCAACACACAGTAATTACCTCATCGGTTCACACTGTCTATCGCCAACACACAGTAATTGTGTCATTCCCTCTTGTCCACTCCGTAATTGCAATGCAACCAGGGGACTGAACTCTGGCATACTCCATAATAAGTGGCCATAGTTTTAAGGAGAACCCAAATATATAATATGATAACTTATGGTAATATTTTTTCAACGAGGGTTTTAGAAATGTGATTTTTATATTGCACTAAAAAAAAAATTAAATATTGAATAAATTGTGTAAGGCGGTAAACTTGCACGAAAATGGTCAAATGTATTTTATACAATGCATGTCGACCCAGTCTGAGATGGGTAAAGTCCAGGGAAGTAAAGGCGGCCAGCGTGGTTTTGACCACATCACCCATCGAGGGCCGATTGGTCTGTAAAAATGTGAGCCTGGCCTCATATTCCTGTAAAAGAGGCCTTTTAAAGTGCATCTTGGTGAAAAGAACTGAATTTCTGGACTCAGTTACTTATGTATAAAATACAGCCAGAAATAGGAGAAGAGCAATGCAAGTTTGCAAAAGGCCAGGATACAGTATTTGCTGTGTATTTGCTAAGTACATTAATTAATACAGCATTCAATAAAAGTAGGACACAATTCAATGAACACGTTCAAGAAAATCCAGACCAGCTTTCCTCAGTTATCAGTAGTTTCTCTCATTAAATGCATCACATACAACTTGCCTGACCTTTATCTTTGTGCTGGGCAGTGCAGGTGTTCAAGGCACTGAGTGTGCAGATTGTCTGGCAGACAAGGCGGTTACCAAGACTTGCCTGGCTCTGGAGAGGAAGGATGTCATTAATGCCATGCGAGCTGCGTATGGCAGAGAAGATCACAACAACAAGCAGGACTCTGTGTCCTTGTCGAGCTTGATGGATGTGGGGATGAAACCTGGAGTAGCCAGATATAAACAGTTCACCATGGGCACAAGCTGTCTGGTTATTCAACACAGAATGGGCATGATTAGTCATTTTACTTTTGTGGGGCTACTGAGGAGGAGATCAGAGCACCTGTGGATCTGTCTGGTGTACTGTGGTGATAGTCCTCACTAATCAATAAAAATAAGCGATCTACACGTTTAATTCTTTGATTGCGGAAAGGCTGTCGATAGATCAGAAACCTTGCAGATCTCCTAATTTCAGATGAAGACCTTAGACTTGCAAGGAACAAAAACCGGAAACAGCATGCTGTCTATAAATCATGTCTTAAAAGTATTAGTTTTGGAATCCTTTCTGGTTTGTACTAAAACAGGTCAGAGACTGGAGTCTTGAGCAGCTTTGTGTCTTACTTCTCTCTATCGGAGTCATCCAGCGTCAAGGGACCCACTCTAGAGGAACTCGAAGCAGGCAAGGTGGCGGCAGCTTGTGTTCGAGACTGCCAGCTGGATCAGCTAATCCTGGACAGCAAGTTCCTTAGAGAGGATTCTTTGCAAGAACTTATTAAGGTTTGGGAGTTTTCAGAATAATTTTTCATTTTCACCAGCTTCTTCTCTTCCTCCAATTATCACCTCATTGAAGTGTTGTTGGTGGTGGTTCGGGAGGGGGGCAGGCACGGATCTTCTGTGTGCTTTTTCTGATGTGTTGTATGAGCTAATCTTCAGTTTTTTTTTTTTTTTTATTGCTGTTCTTGATGTTGTTATTCCCTCTTTTACAGTCTTTTTCTTAATCTGTGTTCAATGTTTCTTCAACATAGCTCTGTAGCAGTTGGTGTCAGGGTTTTGTGTTTGTGTGTGGGGGGGGGGGGGGGGGGGGGGGGGAGAATTAGGATGCTTGGCTATTACTGGGGGATGTATATATGAAAGAAAACTGACATGATCGATAACAGGAAAATTATAGAGAAAAAAAAGCACAGGAAGATCAAGAAAGAAGATGTCATGGCATGGATGAATGGATGAACAAGTGTATCAGAAATAATGAACAGATGGCTGTATCCCCCCCCCCCCCCCCCCCCCCCCCCCCCCCCCCCCCCCCCCCCCCCCCCCCCCCCCCCCCCCCCCCCCCCCCCCCCCACCCGTGTTCCAGATCTGCATTTTGGAGAACAAAGCGTAGACCCCAGCCCCTCTAATAAGCATGTTGTAGGAGGCCACTAATTAGGGTTGTTTCCTTCAAAGTGAGATTAGATCTGCCACAGAGGCAAGCAACCAACAGTCTGCATACAAATAAGCCAGAAATGTCGAATGAATGTGCCTGCAAAACTCGTGTTCTGGATCAAGATCAAAGTGCAGGAGTGGACAAACAACCAGAACTTTCCACTGGAGTTTATAGCCAGTGAATGCTAAGAAGAAAAGACGAAGAGAAGCTATCTGTCTCCATCCCTCTCTCTGTCTCTCTATTATCTGTGGTTTTGCTTTGGAGCCACAGTATAATACGTCCCTAAACTACTTGTACATTTCAACATAGAAGATGACAAAGTAAAATATTAATATGAATATCATTCCATAATTTTGATGTGTACATTGTTTGTCTCCCAGACATTGGTGTCAATCAGACAAGGAACAGAGGATCAAAGCTCTCTAAATGGGCACTATGATGAGGATGCTTGTGTCTTTTTCCTGGAGTTGCTAGTTCGAGTGGTTCTTCAGAATAGGTAAAACACCCTCGTTTAGAAGCAGTAAACGTATTTAATGTTTTATCAGTTATTTCTGGTATGACCTAGCTCTTAAATCCCTATAGTCCATCCGTGTGTTACATTAGCTTCTTATATCCCATTTGTTACTTTAACTAGTCATGTCTCAAAATGTTATAACTTCGTTACATTAAGTTATTAGTTTACAGTAACAACTGCATAGAAAATGATAAGCCAGAGAAACACTGCCTGGAATTGAAAGCGTTATTCATCTTGAGGCCCAAATGTTAGTGTTATCTCCACCTTACAAGTTAGAGCAGTTTCTGTTGTAGCTCCCCCCCCCCCCTTTCCCTGTTTTTAATGTTCCTATTAGATGCTTGCTGAAGTTCTTGAGTGGAATCAGCATTATGAAAATGACCTTGCCTCCCACGTCAAGTTGGCTTAAAATGCGTACAGAGAAATGTCTTAGGAAGTACAAAATGGCTGGCATTATGTTGGCCACATCACCTGAATGCTGACTGCTCTAAACAAAAAAAATGTAGGTCTGATGTCATATGCCTAATGCACCAGTGGTGTTAAAATGGTCCTTTCAGTTTTCCAATAAAACACATACCCTCATCCAACGTAACCTACGCCCTTTATTGATTAGCTTATTTCTCCCTGTGTGGGTTCTAGGACCCCATGGTCGGGGGTGATACACCCACACACCCCCTTCTCCCCCAGCAAACGTATTGAAAGCGGACTAAATATGGGTGTTTCTTTCGAAGTCGGAGTGCATCTGCCTGGCAGGTGAGGCAACAGAAGTCTGCATACAAATAAGCCAGATCTGTAAAATGGATGGGCATGCAAAACTCAAGTTCTGGAACAAGACTAAATTTACAAAAGTAGATGAACAACCAGAACTTTAAACCAGAGTTACAGGTGGTGAACGCAAAGAAATGATGAGGAGGAGAAGATTAGCTCATGATTGGGGAGATTTTGATTTTTTTAAGGGGGGGGGGGGGGGGGGGATAGAGATAAATAACTATTTTGATGCCAGCTCTTCCTAGTTGTCACATGACATGCATGGTAGGTTATAGTGATATTTATTCTCTTCTTCCTTTATGAGATACTGTGTGGATAAGCCATTTGCTTCACGTTGTGAGGACCGTGAGTTCATTTGATCTAGTGCATCGTTTGGTTCACATTGTGAGGACTGTGGGTTCATTTTATCTAGTGCATCATTTGCTTCACATTGTGAAGACTGAGTTCATTTTACCTAGTGCATCGTTTGGTTCACATTGTGAGGACTGTGAGTTCATTTTATCTAGTGCATCGTTTGGTTCACATTGTGAGTTCATTTTACCTAGTGCATCATTTAGTTCACATTGTGGGGACCGCGAGTTCATTTTACCTAGTGCATCATTTGGTTCACATTGTAAAGACCATGAGTTCATTTTATCTAGTGCATCATTGGCTTCACATTGTGAGGACAGTTAATTTTATCTAGTGCACCGTTTGGTTCACATTGTGAAGACCATGAGTTCATTTTACATAGTGCACTGTTTGCTTTTTCATTGTGAGGATTATAAGTTCATTTTACCTAGTACATTGTTGGGTTCATAGTGCAATTTTTACGGCATCATGGGAATCATCGTTGGGATATAAAACCTGCTGCAATAAAGTCGAGCTTTTTAATTCTAAATCTTGTCTTCATTCTCCTCCTCCTCCTCCGCTGCTGCCTCTGCTTCTTGTTTTTCTTGTTCTTCTTGTTGTTGTTGTTGTTGTTCTTCTTCTTTTTCTGCTTCTTCTTTTTCTGCTTCCACTGCTGCTCCTCCTTCTTCTTCTTAGCGATCACTGGCTGTAAACTCTGGCAGACAGTTCTAATTGTTCGTCTTCTTCTGGACTTTGATATTGATCCGTAACATTTTTACAGATCTGGCTCATTTGTCTGCAAACTGCCGTTTCCTTATCTCTCATGGAGATGTACTCCGAGTTTGAAGGAAAATTACTCTCCCATGACATGCTTGTTAGGGGGCGGTGTTTCTATTCTTTGTTCTCCAAAATGGAGCCCCAGGACCCACATGGGGATAACCTTGGAAAACCTGAAACTTTACGGGCCTTCGTAACACACAAAGATATCATTAAATAGATGCAGAATTTATGTTTTTCTGTTTTTACAATTGTAAACCCTTTTTCTGTAATCAACAGAGATCGGATAGCTCCAGTATGGCAGGCGGTTCACTACCATTTGTACAACACTATAGTGAACAGTTCTAGTCATTCTTTTCTTCTGGAAAGATCTGTTGTTGGATTAATTCGCATCGCCATCCGGCTTCTACGAAGAGAAGAGAATGCAGTTCAAGTTTTGTCCTCCCTCCGAATTCTTCTCATGATGAAGCCAGCTGTGATTCATAGTGTCAGCAGACAGGTAATTGTTAGAACATGGGTACTTTGATATTCATCATCATCAAGTGCTATGCCGACTGACGTGGACGATCATGCTTCTCCACAATCTGCGAATCCGCAGCTGTCTGTATCAGTTTGTGTGTTGACACCCCTCTGTGCCATGACAAAAAACCATCAAAAATCTTCTCATGCTGTCTTCCTCTTTCTCTCTTTCCACAGATTTTTCCAGTGGTCACAACATGTTCCATTTTGCCTCTTCTCATAACATGATGAAAAATTATGACTGTCTCTTTCTGATGTTTACGTTGAACGGATACATTGATAAAAAAATGTTTTAAAAAAACAATTATTTTGGACCTCATAGCATTTGGAGGGCTTACCTTTCAAATCCAACAGCTTTTTAAAACCAGGTTGACTAAAAAATGTTTCCGAAAGCCACAGTAAAAGCAATAATGGAGTCGTGGCATGAGTCACCCAATACATGTTTGTTTTTGGCACCCGGGAATGCATTTCATTGAATGCTTTTGCTCTGTTCTTGTTAATTGATTACTCCCTTTATATATCTTATATACTTGGAGATTTTGTTTCAAACTAGATAAATGAATTTTCAGATCTGTTATGGACTCCACGACCTTTTGAGAACGAATGCCGCCAATATCCACTCCAGCCAAGACTGGTACACCTTGTTTACCCTGCTGGAAGTAGCTGGGGCCGGTGCCAATCTACCTCCGGTCTTGCAGGTTCGTCCAGATATGGATGTCACTGAAGTTATCAACGATGCAGGTGAGAAAGTTGTCACAAAGCTTTCTTTCTGCCACAGTATTTGATTTTATTGCGAATCTGTCCCTTATCCCCCCCCCCCCCCATTGGACCAACCTACATCAAGTCATCGTATCTTTTGCTACTGTGTGCGGCTTACTCCATTTCCTCCCTGCCTCACCTTATTGTCTAATTCTCTTCTACATGTGTTTCTAGGTCTGTCTTTTTATTTTTTTTAAATCTTTAACAGTTTATGTTCCAGTGCCAGGAAGTTATAGTAATTTTGTTATTGTTTTCTCAATGTTTGTCTTATCCAGCACCTGCATCTTTTCCTCACCTCTAGATTCACATGAATTTGTTGAATTCTCTCCCATTGATCCACATTAGGGACTCATTTTTGGCCTGACACATTTTTAGTCCCTTTGTTGGTACATTTCCTGTGTATTCCAGGGGCCTATAATGGAAGCAAAGAATAGGAACGCTGATCTCCCACACATGCTAAGGAGGGTTCACAGGTCCTTCCTTGTCACAGAGCACATTATTTATTTGCAAATTATCCGAATATATTTGATTCCATTTGGGGAACTCTTTAGTTTTGTTTCACATTTATTCAGAACTTGATTCCCATGTCAGCCCAGCTTAAAACAGGTACCAGGTAAAGTCATAGGAAGTAAAGGTGGCTGTTGTGATGTTGACCACATCACCCATCTAGTGCCGATTGGTCTCCACATCACCCATCTAGTGCCGATTGGTCTCCACATCACCCATCTAGTGCCGATTGGTCTCCACATCACCCATCTAGTGCCGATTGGTCTCCACATCACCCATCTAGTGCCGATTGGTCTCCACATCACCCATCTAGTGCCGATTGGTCTCCACATCACCCATCTAGTGCCGATTGGTCTCCACATCACCCATCTAGTGCCGATTGATCTCCACATCACCCATCTAGTGCCGATTGGTCTCCACATCACCCATCTAGTGCCGATTGGTCTATAAAAATCATGAGTCTAGCATCGTAGCACCACTGAAATGCAAAGGGTCCAAACTTTACATCCATAGTCGGTTATCTGACCATCAGATTCAAGTCATTGCTTTTGCTTCACATTAGCTGTTTAAATTCATTGTTAGCCACTTGAATAAACATTAGATTTGATTCCATTTATTGAGCTGTCTGGTCAGTTTTCACATCCTTCATAACTGGTTATCTGAAAATCAAAATTAAATCAGTTTGGTGAGCCTTGCAGTCTTGTGTGGGCTCCGGGGCCCTATTATAGGGAAAACAAGAATAGACCCACTGCCTACCCAATAAACATGTAAGAATCGACTAACTTGGAGCTTCCTTCAAAGTAGGAGTGCATCTCCCTGAGAGGCAAGGAACCAGCAGTCTGCATACACATGAGTCAGATCTGTAAAATGGATGCAACAATCAGGTTCTGGAACAGGTCTGCAGTCCAGACGTGGATGAAGAAGAAGAAGATTTTAGCCAGTTATTCAGAATGAATTAGATTCTATTTATTGAGCTTTCCAATCATGTTTCATAACCAGCTATCTGAACGTAAAATTAAATTCTTTTGTTGATCTTCATATTTGTTTTTCACATTCATTATTATGTGGTTATCTAAACACAATGAGGTTCTATTTTTCTGTTTGTTGAGCTTTCTAGTTGTGTTTCACATTCATTCATAATCACTTATTAGAACATAATTTGATTCTCTTTTTTTGAGCAATCCTAGTCACATTCACCTTCATTCATAACCGGTGATCCCGAATCAGCCATGTGCACATGTGGACTGGCACCTGAGACAACAGATCACATGCTCCAAGATTGTCCCAAATACAACATTTCCTGGCAAAACTTCTGGCCAAGAGAGACGCTGGTTGAAACCAAACTTTGCTGCTAAGTGAATTACAAAAGACAGTGAAGTTCATACTAGAGACAGCATTGCTGATATAAATAATTTATTTAAAGTGAACAAAAGAAGAAGAAGAAGATAATGGGTTATCTGAACATATTAATAAATCACATTTGATAAGCTTTGCAATCACATTCCACATTAATTCACAGCTCTTCAGTTTGAGATGTTTACATAGTGTACTGGTGTGTGTTTCATTGCTGCTTCCTGTTGCTTGTTCAGGTGCTCAGAGCGACAGTGAGATTCAGGATGCGAGCACTGTCTCAGAAGTCAGTGACAGAGGCTACACGTCCGACAGTGAGCTCTATGAGGGGCAGAACCGCCAGAGGCAGCAGGGCCATCACCATCATCCGGTGGGACTTGAACTGAGGCCAGTTCCGGATAATGGCAGCTGGATGATGGTAGGATCATCATCATTGTGTGTTTTGCTAGATGGGTGTCCCCATGAGTGTTCAGGGGGCCCCATTTGGGGGAACAAATGAAAAGACCCACTGTCCCGCTAATAAGTATGTCATACAAGTAGAGTTGTTGTTGTTGTTGTTGTTATCGATCCAGCGGCGCATGAGCTTTCGCCCTTTGGCCCAATGCCATGTAGTGGAATTTGCATGTTTTCACAAGCTGTTCTTTTCCTCCGTACAAGGTGTTCCACTTGTCTGGTCTCGGAGGGAGTAGCGTTCTTCTTGTCTCACTGAGTTCTGGGCACTCAAAGAGATGGTGTTCAACAGTTTCGTAGGGGTAGTTACATAGCTGGCACTCTGGGGAGTGTTGTGGCTGTATTCTGTTTAGGTGTCCATTGAGTGGAGTGTGTTGCGTTCTAAGTTTGAAGATGGTGGCCTGGTCCCTTCTTGTTAGATGGTTAATGCTGTCATTAGGATCAGGGCCAGACATATGTCTATAAACCTCTCTTCCAGTGTCTCCCATGGCCCATCTGTTCAACCAAGTCTCTTTGTTTATAGCTCTTATCAGTGTTTTTGCTGTCTGGAGGGTTGTCGCTGTAGGTGGTTGTTCTTGTGTTGCTCCTTTCTTTGCCAATCTGTCAGCTCTGTCATTACCTGGTGTGCCGGAGTGACCTGGAATCCACTGCATCACTCTTCTGATGTTGTATGAGGTAATAAGCTGATCAGCATCCAGGATTATCTTGGCTATATCAGTTCTGCAACGTTGACTGCCCTCCAGAGCTTGAAGGGCAGACATTGAATCTGTGAAGATGACAATATTTTGGACCTTTGAAGGGTAAACATCCATTACAGTCTTTATGTGGTATACTGCTGTTTCCAGTGCAATTATTTCAGCTTCATAGTTTGAACAGAATTCCCCGCATGCATCAAAAATCTCTTCAACAGATCCATCGGGATAACCTATGTAGATTCCGTAACCTGCTTTAATGGTAGCTTTAAAAGCTGAACCATCAGTATAGACATGTATCCATTCTTGGGGGTAAAAATCAATGGTCTTTAGTGATGAGTTCATAAGAGCGATTGGGTCGGACTGTTTGGTTTCCTCGCCCACCAATTTAGTTCGGACTTCTGGAGCTTTAAAGCGAGCATGTGGTGGTAGGTTTCTTGCAACATTCTGAATTTCTTGACGTCTTTCTGGGAGGTGGAATCTGTCCTGAATTTCATTAACACAGTGTAAAACCGATTTGTGCTTTATTCTTTGTTTGCATTCCCAGTTTTCTACAAGATGTCTATTAGGATGGTTACGATTTTTCCTAACGCATCTTTCATAAATTTCTAAAGTGGCTTTTTCTCTCCGCAACCCCGCGAGGGGTTCCACATTTGTATGGATTTCACATGCAGCAGATTAATCGGAGGGCATTATTTTGTACTCGTCAAGAGTCTCTAGGTTAGTTTTGGAGCAAGTTGTAAGCAGTGAGTTGTTGTACTCTATCACAGAGCGAACATATCCTAGATATAAGCCCCTCAGAGTTTCCTTGTCTGATCCCCATGATGTACCTGCAAGTCTCTTTAATAACTGTAACCGCCTCAATGCCTTATTCCTGATGTTTTCAATATGGTTCTTGAGGCTGAGCTGCCGGTCAAGTGTGACTCCAAGGTATGTGGGATGCTCTTCTTTCATCACTTGGTGTTTGTCTAACCTCAGGTTAATATTCTTCCATGCTACTTGGTGGCTTTTGGTAAAGATTGTGTAGACCGTCTTTGCACAGTTAACCTTGAGTTTCCATCTTTGGCAGTACTCATGCAGTCTTCTAAGGTCTCCATTCAGTCTTTGGGCTCCACTTTCCACATTTTCATGACTCTGACATATTGCTAGGTCATCAGCGTACAAGGCTTTTTCGGCTTTGATTTGTTCTGGCAGGTCATTGATAAAGATTAGGAATAGTGTACAGCTCAATGATGAGCCTTGTGGCAAGCCCTCCTCCAAGACTTCTTTAGAAGAGATTGCGTTATGCATCTTAGTCTGGATTGTTCTATCTATCAGGAAGTATTTCACCCAGTTATACAATCATGTAGAGGAATTAGAGCTATTTCCTTTGAAGTTGGGAGTGCATCTGCCTGAGAGGCGTGGAACCAACAGTTTGCATACAGATAAGCCAGATCTGTAAAATGGATATGCACGCAAACAAGACCAAACTCCAGAAGTGGACAAACAACCATAACTTTCTGCCATCAAAGCACTGGTTGTATAGGCTTCCACCATCTACCCAATATCTCTTGTGGCTTAGAACAAGTCCTTAACTTTTGCTTTATGTTCTTCATAGGCTTATACTGAACCAGTCTGTCAGCTAGATGCCCTCTCAACAATGAAAGTTGGCTGCAAGGGATCTCCATCATACTCTGTCTTTCACCCTGGATGTGATGTTATCCTCTCACTTGGTTCGCTGCCTGCCTCTTTCTCACCTGCCTTCAACTTTTCCCTCCATTGTGTTTTTAAAAAAAAATATGAGTGTACATATTTCACTTTATACTGATAACCTATAAAACATTTATACCTTATGACTAAAGTAGCCTCTCTTGAATAGATAGATAGGTAAAGGCTGAAGGCACCACATTGCTGATTGTCTGGTCCTTGTATGGCTGGAATGATCATCTCAATGGTGCTACAGTAAGTTTGGTGCTTTGGCAATGAGATATGGTTATCTTTGTTGCAAGCTCACCAAGCACACTGACTCTATTAGAAACTATTGTAGCAACAACATTGAACTGTTTGTTCCTATGTTGTTTTGTTGTTAGTAATTAGATTGGAAATGGAAATCTTTTTCCTCGTCTTTTGTCAATATCTGCTTATACCGCTAGGTGTCACAGTTCATCAAGCGATCGGCAGCCGAGCCAGGGCGCGCTCAGTCACTTTATATGCTGTGATATTATGCAGTCTCAAGGTGTTAGTAATTAGGACTCCTTCAAATCCATCTTCTTCTTGGTCTTCCCCTGCCTCTTAGTGTTTTGATTTTCAGGTTGTATGCTCTTGCTGCTGGCATCATTGGTTTTATTCTTGTGATCATATCGTTTCTCACTTGATCTCTTCTCGTTTTATTTACAGCCATTCTCAAACTTGTCCTCTCACAGGTGGTTAGTTTTCTTTTGGGTTCTTTTGTCAATGTCAAAGTCTGACATTGGTAACCCAAAGTCGGTATACATTTTGTGTTTATAATTTGTCTTTTTTGCCTCTATTGGGATAGCTGTGTGTTTTAAAATTGGAGCAAGTTGGTACATGACATTGTTGGCTTGTTGGATTCTCGTTTCTATCTCTCCTTCTACTTTACCAATTGTATGTAAAGATGCTTCCCAAGGATTTAAATTCTTGCACTTGTTTCAGACTTTGATCTTGATCTTTATGTCCGTTGTTTTGTTGCTTTCTACTTGTTTCTCGTTAATTTTTTTTTTTCAGTATTAGACTTCATGTGACGTTTAAGGCAACTATCATGTAGTTGGTTTCGACCTGGCTGTGAGCAAATCTCTGTCTCTTGTTACAGAGCTGAATCTCAGCAGCTCAGATATTTTAACCGAGGCTTGTCATTTAGTTGAATGTTTGGCTAGTGGAGTTTACCCATGTTACAAATGGGCTTTGATAGATGCTCTCACCCATGCACTTGGGGGGGGGGGGGATGAGAGCCAGACTGGATACCACATTTCTAGAGGCCACCAACTCCGAGATCCCCTGCCGGCTCGGTCTAGGTCAACAAGGTAAGCCATTATTTGCGGTGCATGATGGGAACATGTGGCAGGAGATTTGCGTGAGAGTCCGTAAAACCAGCTGGCACCTAAGGTGAGGTATAGAGTAACTTCTTATTCATGTCACCACAGCCTTAACTTTCTCTCATGCCAATGATCAAAATCACCACGCCACTACCCAGTGATTTTGCTCCATAGCATAATGTGCTATCTTATTTTTTTATATGTGATCAGAACGCACTAACAAAATCTTGTTTCCTCAAATAGTCACTACCTTTGTATATATTGCCACTTTGAATGTAATTAATGATCATTTTTCATCATAACTTATCTTCATTAAACTGTTTGGTACTTAAAGAGTTAACAATCAGAAGAAAAGGAAATTGATTGGCTTGTGTTATTGTGTCCACAGGTCAGTAGAGAATATCACCCTAGCAGAATGCCAGTCAACCAGTACAGTATAGACCTCAATGAGAAGCTGCTGTTCCCAGACAGCCGGGCTCTGTTGAAGGCTTCTGAAACCCTGACATTCTTGGTTCGTGATGCTGCTCATGTGACCCCACATAACTTTGAGAGTTGTGTACACTGTATACGGACATTTGTGGAGGCAGGAGTCAATGGAGGTACATCATTGTAATGATGTTATAAATAGGGATAATGTCAGGGGATGATTGGCATAACTGGGGAAGTCCCTGAGAGCGTGTGTTTCACGGAGATATGGTGAAACGACAGGAAAGAGTGTGTCACGTGTGAATGAGGAGATCTGGGGGATTGAGAATCAGGCGGGCATTCGGTGACTGGGCCCCAGAGAGAAAGGATGGAAAATGAAGCTGTGAAGATGAATGGAGAATGACTAGAGCATGTGGATTTGAATCGGCGAGGAATGAATGATCGAGAAGGCCAGCTGTGAATGGTATCCTGTTTGATTGTCAAAGCCAGCTGTGAATATGTCAACGTCTATTGTCCGAATGCTGTAAGTGGATTCACCTGTGATTTGTGTATTGAACTAACGTGTCAATAAACTCGTGAAATGTGCCGCTGGTGTTAACCGTTGTTAGACGTTGTGTGACCATGAAGAGGATCATGTCTGCGTTGATTGAGTTGTGAACCTCTAGATATTAGAGCCAGTGTTAACTCTGCACCACAGATAGCCAGTGTGGAGGAGACACAAGAGGGCAGTCATTACATTGGGGGCTCGTCCTAAGTGCGAATACATTGTAAGTTATAAATATGAGTTACAGTGCAGGCATGTTATAACTATGCCAGTACATTAGACGTAGTGTTTTTGTGGACAGAAGTAAAATTTAGGCAAACACCGGCAGCCGTAAGTTTTGAGTGACTATGTGTGTTGGAAGATGGAGTTTAAAGAAATGTCGGGGTATTATGTAAGACCAGGACATGCTGTCAAGGGCATTAAGTAAAACCGGGACAACTGAATTCCAGACTCTAGTCATTCTGAAACAAACAAGCTAGCCTGAGAAAAATGGGCAGAAACACGGCGAAGCAATACTGGGTAATGTATTCACTTCACGTGTGAAAAAATTGTACACGTTTCATCCCGCGGGAACGCTTGTTCGTCGCTGGAAGAGACTGTAAGCTGAACTTTTGACCCTTGTGGTGGGTAATCCACGACGGAAAATTGTCAGCAACGGTATCCCTGTGACTATTGTTTGACGTGGGTTTTGTTCGTCAAACAAGAGGTCATAAACCAGAGATACGAATTTTCGGACTAGATTTCACCGCAAGAACACTGCATGGCCAGGGGCCAAGACGGCACTCAGTTACAGCGAGCAAGGTCATCAACAACGGTCACGTACAACACAGTAGCAGATAAAACGTCATCAGCGACAGCTAACTCGAGGCAACCGTACAGCACACCAGCCACAAGTGAATGCCTCAGGTTAAGAATACTTGTCAATAAAAAAGAACGGGGTCCAGTCAGTACCAGCGGTAGTACTTTTACTACTAAATGTTTGTAATACGTCCGTATAGGTGAGTTCGTGTGTATTGTGTAGACAAGGAAGGAGTGGTGTTTATTAACATTAATTCGTCACGAAATGTTTACAATTTATAATGGATAGACAGGAAAAACAGTGATTAATGTGATAGACTATGACTATTCAGATTGTAGAATAGACTTCTGTGAAAGACTGTGGGAAATTAAACCTACATAAAGGAATAGTTGGTAATCGAATCGTCTCAATTTTAAGAGATACAGGGGCGACGATCTCAGGTATACATAAGTCATTAGTGAAACCAGAGGATATGACTGATAAAGTGGTTAGATGCAGAACATTCGGAGGTAGAATAGAAAAATTCAGAATAGCATCAGTATGGGTCAAAACGCCATATACCACTAAGAAGATGGACATGGCTGTATTAAGTTCACCGTGTGCAGAACTTATCATTGGTAACCAACCAGGGCTGAAAGAGATGACAGATCATGAAATAAAACAGTGGGAGAAAGAAAACATACCTGAGATGACAGAAGAGGTGATGCTAACCACGCAGAGACAAGAGACAAATGCAGTCATGGAAGATAAAAGTGACAGTGTAAATCTGCAGGAAATAGAAAACGTTGCAGCAGTCACAAGAAGTGTAACAAAAAAGCAACAAACTCAAGAGCACTCCATAAGCATGCACAAAGAACAAATACCAATAACTACGGCAGATGAAAATACTAGGAAAAATTTTTACCAGGAACAGAAAAATGATTTAACTCTAACACAATGCTTTGAAGCAACAAAACGAGAACCGAGAAAAACAAAAAAAATGCAGAATGGAAGTTCAAAGTAGACAAGGGAATTTTATCGAGAATTTATTCAAAAAGAGGACGCATCACAAAACAAACAGTACTACCACTGAAATTCCGAGAAAAAGCTATATCATTGGCTCATGACTCCATATTTTCAGGACATATGGGAGTTACAAAAACTAAATCAAGAGTATTATCATCATTCTTTTGGCCGGGATATTCAAAAGATATCAAAAATTACGTCCAATCATGTGATATCTGCCTACGAACGTCAAAAAAAGGTGAGACACCAAAGGCGCCAGTCCAAAGCGGACAGCTAGCTTCACGCCCATTTCAAGAAGTGGCAGTAGATATAATAGGCCCATTATCAGTAGTTTCTGCTAAGGTAACAGATATATCTTTACGCTTATTGATCTTGCCAGTAGATGGCCTGAGGCTTGGCCACTAAGAACAATTACTGCTGAAGATATCCAAGAAGTGTTGCTACAGATATTTTCACGAATTGGATTTCCCGAAGTGATAATATCGGACAGGGGAACGCAATTCACATCAGTGGTAACGAGAGCAATTACGGATTTGTTAGGGATAAAACAACAATTCACGACACCGTATCATGCTCAGGCAGGCAAACGGATTAGTTGAAAATTTAAATAAAAGCATTAAGAAAATGCTAGGCCGCATAACTTATGAACATCCGTCAACATGGGACATTTTGCTACCAGCAATATTGTTTGCATATAGAGAAGTTCCACATATAAGTACAGGAATGTCACCTTTCGAAATTGTCTATGGGGCAAATCCAAAAGGCCCAATTTCTTTGTATAAGAAATTAATAACAGGAACAGCAGAAAATAGTGCAACCGGAAATGACTACCAAGCTGTAATTGACTTAAGAAATAAAATAATAACATCATGTGAGGAAGCAAAAGCGGCATTACAAAATTCAGGAATCTGGCAAAGAAGATACGCAAACAGATCAACACGACTTGTAAAATTAACACCAGGAGATGAAGTCTTAGTATTGTTACCAGCAAAGTCAGACAGACTATTAGTTGAATGGTCAGGTCCGTACAAGGTGACCAGAAAAATATCTGATGTGGATTACGAAATCCTAAAGAACAACAAAAAGAAAATTTTTCATCTCAATATGTTAAAGAAATACATTCGAAGGTCAGTGATAGACGAAAAAGAAGAGGTACAAGAATCAAATGCATGTAACGTAGTGGACGAAGAAATGATAGATGCAGTAGAGGACGAAATTCCTACTCTAGAACTGGAGAAAAGTAAAGATTGGAGAGACATCAAAATAAACTCACAATTAAATGAACAAGATAAAAATGCAGTTCAAAATATCATTTCAAAATTCAAGGAGATATTTACTACAAAACCTGGACGAACAAATTTGATAGAGTATGAAATTCAGTTAAAGACAGATATCCCAGTTAGATCACGGAATTACACTATACCTCTGCATTATTTGGACAAGGTCACAAACGAAATTAAACAACTCCAAAAAGACAAAATAATTAGAGATTCAACTTCTCCATATAGCTCACCATTGGTGATAGTAAAAAAGAAAGATCAGTCACTTAGATTATGTGTAGATTACAGGAAACTCAATAGCATCACAGAATTAGATTCAGAACCAATTCCAAGCACAGAAGATATTCTTCAGAGCTTATATAAATCCAACATTTTTTCAAAACTTGATTTATGTAAAGGTTACTGGCAAATACCAATGGCAGAGACATCAATACAATATACCAGCTTTCAATCACCATTAGGCTTAAAAGAATGGTTACGAGTTCCGTTTGGAATTTTAAATGCGCCAAAAATTTTCACCAAAATGATAAGAAAACTGTTAAACAACGTTGAAAACGTAGTAGCATACATGGATGATATCTGTATTCATACTGACAATATGCCAAAACATCTCCAAACGTTAGAGAAAGTATTTCAGAGAATTCAAGAAGCAAATCTTACAGTAAATCCAACCAAAACTGAAATTGCGTTCACAACTATCGAATTTTTGGGACATAAAGTGTATGATAACAAAATACAGACAGACGATAAAATAGTATCAAAAATATTAAAGATTGAAAAACCAAAAAATAGAAAACAACTACAGTCGTTGTTAGGTCTTATTAACTATTATGGAAAGTTTATCCCCAATCTCGCAGACCTAACCTTTCCGTTTTTTGAACTGTTAAAAAAGGGACAACTAACAAAACTAAAATGGGAGCAACAACATGACGAATTGTTACAAAAAATTAAAGAAACTTTTTCCACATTCCCAATTCTCAGACACCCAGACATATCAAAAAGATTTTATTTACAGTCTGATGCGAGTTTGCATACCATAAGTTCAATGCTAGCTCAGTTACATTCTAAAGTTTTATTACCTGTATATTATATGTCACAAAAACTCACCCAAGCGCAACATAATTATAGTGCGTTCGAGCGAGAGGCATTAGCTATAGTGATCAGTTTGAAAAAATTTCAAAAATTCCTAATCGGCAAAGAAGTTACAATCATTACAATATTATAATCTTGCATTGGTAAAACTGCAGAACATAGATGCTAATAAAAACGCTAGAGTTTACCGCTGGGCATTGTTACTGCAACAGTTTAAATTTGACATTATGCATGTAAAAGGGGTTGACAATCACATTCCAGATATTATGTCTAGGTTATAAAGATAGTAAGCAAAAATAGTCACAAGGGGAGTTAAATAAAAGGGAGATAATTATAGGTGACAAGTAAACAGAAATAATCACAAGGGGAGTTAAATAGAAAAGGGAGATAATTATAAGTAACAGTCTAACATTACTAACAAATGTTCAATAAACGTGTTGTTACTAACAATTAATATTCAAATAAAATAAATGTTGTATAATGTGATGATATGAAAGTTATGATGTGAAAGTGATAATGAGGAATGGTGTATGAATATTAAAAATAAAACTGAAAGATGGTGTATGAGTTTATAAAAAACCAATAGACACATTAGGTTATAATAGAAATTTTATTAACAGGCAATTACAGATGTATTGAAACATAGAAATTTGGAAATATCTATTATATAGTGGACAAACAGAAAATGAAATTGCCACAATGCTAAAATGAGTAAATTCTGGCAAAGCTTTGGTATAAACCATGGTGAATGACGAAGACCAACAAGGAGTGGCAATCACTTTGAATGAACTGTCAACAGGAACTTGGTTCTATGGGGGACATACAGAACTGTGTGATTTATAAGTCTGGTTTTGGAGCCATTTTTGGACTTCCGCGTTGTTGAGGAACGCTTTGGGGTGTTGTTCAGTCTTCTTTAGGTAGACTGACTTCAGGACTTGATAAGTACGTCACAGAGC
This sequence comes from Candidula unifasciata, assembly GCA_905116865.2. Classification (NCBI taxonomy): domain Eukaryota; kingdom Metazoa; phylum Mollusca; class Gastropoda; order Stylommatophora; family Geomitridae; genus Candidula; species Candidula unifasciata. Next base: position 97,809 of record CAJHNH020001267.1, on the reverse strand, counting down.
CTATAAGGTCATCCGCGTTGTTTGAGGAACGCTTTGGGGAGGTGATTCTGTTAGCATATTGCCAAGAACTGTCAAGGGGAGTGATAAGAGATGCTGCATATGTGGTACAAGTCAGAGAACCAATGGTAGAATTCCAGCCAACAGTAAACATATTAGTAAAATAAGGCAATATATTCTTATATGGAAATTTATATAGGTTTATGGAAAAAAAAAAAAATATTGCATATTTTTTTTTTTGTTTAAGGGGAGGAGAGATGTAATGATGTTATAAATAGGGATAATGTCAGGGGATGATTGGCATAACTGGGGAAGTCCCTGAGAGCGTGTGTTTCACGGAGATATGGTGAAACGACAGGAAAGAGTGTGTCACGTGTGAATGAGGAGATCTGGGGGATTGAGAATCAGGCGGGCATTCGGTGACTGGGCCCCAGAGAGAAAGGATGGAAAATGAAGCTGTGAAGATGAATGGAGAATGACTAGAGCATGTGGATTTGAATCGGCGAGGAATGAATGATCGAGAAGGCCAGCTGTGAATGGTATCCTGTTTGATTGTCAAAGCCAGCTGTGAATATGTCAACGTCTATTGTCCGAATGCTGTAAGTGGATTCACCTGTGATTTGTGTATTGAACTAACGTGTCAATAAACTCGTGAAATGTGCCGCTGGTGTTAACCGTTGTTAGACGTTGTGTGACCATGAAGAGGATCATGTCTGCGTTGATTGAGTTGTGAACCTCTAGATATTAGAGCCAGTGTTAACTCTGCACCACAGATAGCCAGTGTGGAGGAGACACAAGAGGGCAGTCATTACAATCATTTCAAACATTTATGTCTTCATTATTCTGGGTCTGTCTTGCTGTCTCTCCCCCTGCTTGTTTATCAACCTCTCACCACCTTTTATCATTTTCACTGCCAATGTGAGTATATTTTGCCTGTCGGTACTTAAACCTTGATTTATTTCATATCAGATATAGAATATGTAGACTTCCTGTCCAATATGGCTGATAGATAGGCCAACCGTTTTAGTCTTGCCAAGTTATTTGCTTCTGGCCACTGTTAAATTTTTCTCCTATTTGTGGACTGAAATATGTGGTTCCGTCACCCAGCTTCTAAGTTGAGTGCATGGTGCAACACCGTGAGCTGTGGATTTCAAATGAAGTGTAGGGGGCTGTTGAAATAACTTATGTAATAATTTTACGTGCGTATAGCCAACTTATTGTGACTGACTACTTCCATCAAAGACAGACTCCATTTCTGGTGGTGACTGTTGGTTTTTGGCACCTCTAGCAACTGCCATATGCATTTACTGCGTGGGTATATTTCTAGATTGAGCCGGGAGAATCGTTTGTTCACCAGTTTTTTAAATGGGACAGTGAGGGACATTTCATTTGATTTTTTCTGGCACAGGAACGGAGCAGGTATGTGGTGACCTGATTGCAGTGAAGTTGAAACCTCCACTAAGAATAAGACTAAGTCCAAACCATTTTTTTTTTATTGTTGCAAGGGAAGGTAATGGACATTATGTGAATTTTTGTGCTGGTGCAGTAACAGGATCAATCATGGGGTGGCCTGTTTTCCATGAAGTTGAACTGTGACTACCCCTGTATGGGTTCTGGGGTCCCAGTTTGACATGGAAAAAAAAAAGAATAGACCCATTCCCTAGTAGACAGACACATTTGAAAAGTCAACTAATTATTGGTGTTTTCTTCGAATTCGAAAATGAAGTGCATTTGCCTGAGAGGCAAGGAACCAAGAGTCTTCAAACAAATAATCAGATAATTTATTTTCATTTTTTTAAGGGAAATATTACATGTTTATAGAAACAACATTAATTTAAAAGAGAAAAATCTCATGTTTATTAGAATTTTTATTTCTCTTCCAGGACGTTGCCATTCAGCCACTCCTCGAGGAGGTTCTGTGAGAGAGAAACAGGGAAGAAAGAAGGTGAAGAAAGAGAAGGCTGGGGTGAGAATGGGGAAGTCATCATCCACCCCTGAGCAACTACATGATGGACTGCACTCAGATGAAGATCTCGATGGAGAAGCCACACAAAGCAGGTAAGTTAGCATTTCATGCGCCATGGGTAATGAATGGCTCACCCTGGTGCCCTAAACCGAGTTGGCAAGGGATTTCAGAGTTAGTGGCCTCTATAGATGTAGTGTCCGGTCTGGCTGTCATCAGCCCACCCCTAGTGCATGGGTGAAAACGTCTTATCAAAACTCATATGGAATATGGGTAAACTCCGCTAGCCAAACATACTACTAAATGACAACCCTCGGTTAAAATGTCTCAGCTACTGAGATGTACATGTAAAACTCAAGTTCTGGATCGAGTCCAAAGTCTGGGAGTGGATGAACAACCAGAACTTTTCGCCAGAGTTTACAGCTGGTGAATGCTAAGAAAAACTCTTTCTAGCCCATACTTCTGTTACAGTACTCTATTCAGTCACAGTAATAGTAGGCCTCCTTTCAGTCCTGTAAGACTATAGAGTTGTATCGCTAGTCAGGTGCCTGACACTGCCGCTGGTGACTAAATAGTCTGACACAAGTGTGACAATCCCTGTCACATTTTCCGCATCTGTAAGAGGAGGCTGGTCCCACAGTAAGTGACTGCATTTTTATCCTGTACCAGCCTAAAATGGGTACCAGGATGGGCTGTCCTGGGAAAGTAAAGACAGCCGGCGTATTGCTGACCACATTACCCACAGAGTGCTGATGGTCTGTAAAAATATGGGACGCTCTGCCCATATGCCCGATGCGCCGAAAGGCGTGAAAAGGGAACTTTACTTTTTTTTTTACTTTTTACCTCTTTTCCTCCGTTAGTTAGATCAGCCATTTAGTCACAGTTGTTACAGTAACAAGCATGCCGTCTTTTAAACTGACCCACAGAGCATGTTGAGAAAGGCGGAGACAGGCATGCTCCGTGCAGAGTGGCAAGAACCACTTCAAAGGTCCTGGGTAGTTAGCATCCTTTAGATATTTTTTCCAGGTCATGCCAGTTTGTTGGGAAATGAGCAGGTAGATAGACTGGCCGGTTCTTCACCACTTGGTGGTAAATTGATGTATGACAAACTGGATGTTGTGAGGGCCACATGTTTGGTCTTACAGTACTGTTATGTGTCTCCCTTTGAATATTTGACAAGAACCTTATGCCCTCTTCTTCCAACTTAAAAAAAAATGAACGAACGAACGAACTTTATTTTCAAAGGGTCACAAAATGGGCACGCTGGCCCGTCTTACCATCGGCCCTTCCAGTCAACCATCTTTCGCACAGCAGTTGTATTTTTACTAATAAAGCATGTTATGATCATATGATAATATGCATATTATGAATATTATAAAAGAACACAAAAGCATGAGTTAAAGCATGTTATGATCGTATGATGTTATGCATATTATGAATATTATAAAAGAACACAAAAGCATGAGTAAAAAGAAGGGGGAAAATCCTAAGCAATATTAACAAGAACTTGGAGAAAACCCTCCATATAAATCAAAGTGTAAAAAAAAAAAAAAAAACAGAAAACAGTCGCCAACAACTGGCAATTTAGTGTCCAAATATTGAAAAAGGTTTTTAAAAAGTGAGAATTATTAGACAGAAAGTGTTAAAATGACAACCTGGAACTAAAATGCTATAGTTGAAAAGTTTATGTAAAACAGAATTACCATTTTGAATATTTAAGCAGTAAATGTTAAATCTTACTTCTTGTGCTGTTTCTAGCTTGCAGATGCTGTCCATACAGCTGCTTGATCTCATGCATACACTGCACACAAGAGCTGCATCCATCTTTAGTTCCTGGGCCCAGGAGGAAGAAGACGGGGCCGGCAAAAAGTCCACACCAGCAATAGAAAGTGGCAGTAGTTACAACAGTGTTGGTGGGATTGTGGCCCTGCCAAAGGTCAACAGTCAAGGGAAGCTGGTTGCGTCTGAAGTAACCTCTTTGTGGGGGAAATGTTGGTGCCCTCTTTTGCAAGGTGAGTTATGAATGTGTCAGTCAAGTCTGCTTATACCAGCATTGCTAATATTGATTAAGGTATATTTTTTTATTTTTGAGTTGAAAACGCTAGATAAAAATTGTACTATAGAAATAAATAATAGAACATATGCATCAACAGTTGTTATTTATCAGTGAATTATGTACTATCCTTTTTCTTCTGCTCTAAAAAGAGTTTCAGAAGGTTAGTGTTGTCAGTGCCTTTTGGTCCAACATATCTGATTTTAGTAATTCCCTAATTAGTTGACAGCATGCTTGTTAAGAGGGTGTATTCGTTTGTTTCCCCAAAAAATAGAACCAAGGAACCCCCTTGCGGAGCATATTGTGCTTAGTTAGTTAGTTAGTCTTTTCTCTTGAGCCTAAGGCGGTGCATTAGGCAGAGGTCATAGCTCTCCATGTCTGGCATTTCGTTGCCACCTGATTTAGGTCTTGGATATTCATGAGGCCCATAGCTGAGCCTTCCCTGATGATGGTTCTATACAGAGTCTCTCTTGGTCTTCCGCGTTTTCTGTTCCCTTCCGATGTCCATGTGAGGGCTTAATGGGGAAGTCTGGTCTTATCCATTCTAAGTGTATGGCCGATGTAATTCCAGCGGCACTTTCTTATAAAATTGGATACATTTTCTTGCTTGGTCTCTTGTCTTATTTGTGTACTGAAATCTGTCCAGTGCAGATTGAGTATTCTTCTAAGACATCTGTTCTCAAAACTGTCTAATTTTTTGTCTAGAGTTACTGTTGCTTTCCAACTCATACGTCCATAAAATAGCACTGGAATCACATAAGAGTTGAAGATCTTAAGTTGTGTGTGTTTGCTGAGCGTCTTTGACTTCCAGATGTTTGACAGTTTGTTAAAAGTACTAGATGTCAGTGCGATTCTAGATGATATTTCTGCCGCTGAATTCCCTGTAGATGTCATCTTACTCCCTAGATATGTAAAGCTGTTGTTAGAAGCTGGTAAAAGAATTTATATTATACAATAAGCCTTTGTCATTAGAAATTGGAAAAAGAATTATTAATTGTTAACATCTGGATGGTTCTATGTTCTGGATTGATAAATAAACAAAGCAATAAGGTCTACTGTGTTCGTGAATTGTTGTTGTGATTGTTATTCGACATATGCTTCGTAAATATATATTTCTGTAACCTATGGTGCAATTTCAATGGTTTGAAATGAATTCTGTCCATATTCCATAGTTGTGGATTTCAAGCTGAACGATAAACATGGCCAATAAGACACCTTTTTTTTCGGGTGCCTAGTTGACCATGTTCTTAGTGCACTTGTATCCATAGCGAGGAGCAGACGGTGTCTGGAGGTGACAGGTTCAATTCCCGGCACAGTAACTATAGCTTTCGATTTTTATGTTGTCTAGTGTATTCTTCTATCTTTCTACTTCTTTCTATGAGTGCCAATCAATACACTTTCTGTTACTTGATTAATTCATAATATGTTCTGGATAGAAACTAAACAAGCAAGAAAATGCAATGAAACACAGATCTGGAGTGTTTAAAACCCTATTTGCAACTTGAGATTGGTAAATGATGATTTAGGGCCATAGGGCTAGTGCTGTCGCCACAGGCTGTGCAGGTTAGGATTTCACTCTCACGTCCGACATAAATTATGTTCTACTTTGTGTTCTTTATCTTAGGAATTGCAAGACTGTGCTGTGATTCAAGGAGGCAGGTGAGAAGCCAAGCATTAACTTACCTGCAAAGAGCTCTTCTGGTCCATGACCTGCAAACTCTGACAGCGATGGAGTGGGAGTCCTGCTTCAACAAGGTAGTCCCTTTGGCAGAGTTTTCCTGTTTGTGTCAGTGATGCATTCATTTACATCAGAACACAAAGGAAGGGGGAGGAGGGTGATGCAATGTGACTTGCACTCTGACTGCGGTGGAGTGGGAGTCCTGCTTCAACAAGGTAGTCCCTGGGGCAAAGTTTTCCTGTTTGTGTCAGTGATGCATTCATTTACATAAGAGCGCAAAGGAAAGGTGGAAAAGGGGGGGGGGGGGGGGGGGGGGGGGTTGCAATTTGACTCGTACTCTGAAGATTGTGAGTTCACTTGTCTGCCCCTTCTTGCAGTTCCTGAGTGCAGGAGATTTGAAAATCCCTAGGAGAAATCTCTGGAGACGTGGAGTTTCATGCTTTGTGTGACTCTCAAGAGATATCCAACTGTATGGGATAAAAAGACAGTCATCATTTTTTGATTATGTTATGAGAAGAGGGAAAATGGAGCATGTGTGACCACTGGAGAAATTTGTGGAAAGAGAGACAGAGGAAGACAATGTGAGAAGATTCTTGACAGCCTTTTGTCATGGCATGGATGGGTGTCAGCGCACAAATTGATAAATCCAGCTGCAGTTGCAGATTTTGGAAAGGCATGATCGACCACACCAGTCGGCAAGGCACTTGATGATGAGGGGTTAAAACCCAGTGCAGTGATGTCGATCCATTTGCCCTTTAATAGATTGTGAACACTGGAACAGATAAAGATGATCTTGTTGTAGATAAATAGTGCTGTAGCAAGTAGAGACAAAGAATAGGTTGCATTTAATTGAAACAAACACAAATACATTAGTTCTGAAAAGACCTAGAATGAAAAAAGTTGACTTCAACTCACCCATCCTGGGCTTTCTCTAGCCTAGGGTGCCTCAGTACAACTGTTTTTATCGGCTCAACAGGGAACCTTGGATCTGATCCTGTTGATTGAACATCTGAATAGTGGCTCCTGAAGTCACTGGATGTTACACGTCAAGGCTCTAGTCTCAGAAGAGAACTAACTAAAGAAAGAAAAAAAAAAATCAGATTCCTATCTACATCAGCTGTAATCCCTGTGTGGGTTCTGTGGTCGAAACAAATGCAAAGACATGAGTTCTGAGAAGACTAGGAATTAAAAAAAGAGTGTTGATGAAAGAAAACAAAAACGGTGTGTGAAATATTTCGACCATATTAAAAGACTTAACACTCTTATATTTTTATAAGAGTGTTAAGTCTTTTAATACGGTCAAAATATTTCATCCACCGTTTTTTGTTTTCTTTCATCAACACTCTTTTTTAAAACCATACTGAATGGAAAAGTTTAAGGCAAGTGACCAAGAGGCATAACAATTATATATGTGCGGAGAGAGAAGGGGGAAAAGGGGGGGGGGGGGGGTGATGCCAAGAGGTGGACAAATAGTTGTCTGAGAGAGTGTATATCTAGAGTGAAGAAAAAAACCAAACAGAGCATCTTGGAGGCCCACTGAGCCTTTGTTATAGAGGTGGCACCTGATTAATTGATTGAAGTAGAGACATACAAAATGTATGACAGCAGGAATCATGAGTTCACTGTCAATAATGGATTTTACTGACAGGTACAGTAAGTCCATTAACAAAAATAAAGTATAATTGGCCAGCTCTACAAGAACAGAAACATTAGAGATAGACTAGATGTTACAGCTAGAAAGCCTTCATCAGCAGATAAAAACAAAGACTGATACAACTACACTAAAAGAATAAAAATAAGGAGTGGTCATTGGGCTTTCTGAAAGGTGAGTCCTAAATGCCGTGGCCCTCCGTGACCTCCAGTAACACTTATGTATTGATAAATATGAATATTTTGTTGTGTGTGTCTAACAAAGAGGCTACATACCATCTTGTTCATTGCAAGTTTTTATTTTCTGTTTTGTAGATGCTGTTTCCTCTGTTGACCAAGCTGCTTGAGAACATCAATCCCAACGACCCAGCAGGAATGGAAGAGACAAGAATGAGAGCTTCCACTTTGCTCTGCAAGGTGCTTTTATTGTTTATCGTTGCCTTGGCAGAATGGATATGTCTGTCTGTGAGAGATGGGGAATACCAGAAACAGTGTGATAAAGAATGGAATAAAAGAGATGAAGGAGAGAGTGAAAATGAAAGAGGTTGAGAAGATCAGATAATACAGTTCTGATTTTGTAATGTATTTTTATTTATGTTTTGTTGTGTGTTTATCTGTTAACTTATTAACTATCACAGGCTGCTGATAATGCCAAGTTTCTTATACAGTTAGATAGAGACTGAAATGTAAATTGCAACTAGTTGTATAGAATCTAAAAGTTAGCTGTAATAGTAGACATTAAGTTAATAAGCAAAGGACCCTTTTCTACACCTTTATTGGGCATATAGGGCTAGACCTATATTTTCAAGACTAGTCAGCACTTGGTTGGTGATGGGGTCAGCATCATGCCGACCACCTTTATTTCCCAGGACTGTATCTGGTACCCCTTACACTTACAGACACAGTTTTGATCAGTTAAAAAAGTGTTTGTTGTTTTGATCAAGAAAAAGATGATTAGGAGCTGCAGTGGTATAGTAATTAGTATGTTTGCCTGTCAGTACTGGTGCAGGTTCAATCCCCAGTAGAGGGGTGAAGTTCTCCTACCTGCAAGACTCCTGGGTAGACCCGGCCTGAGACTGGGTCTTCTCCTCTTTCATCATTTACCTCATTGAAATGGTGGTGGCGGAAAAGGGGGCTGACCAAAAATTTTTAGTGGCAGTAGTCAAGAAGAAACCACCGTTGTATATTTGTCTCTAGAGTAAAAGATCATACCTATTCACCGATTATGTTTATTCAACGGATCAACATCCTGGCACACTGGTATAACCCATAAGTGCTCCGTTCTTCTTCAAACTCAAGCCTGAGTCTGAAGAATCTCCACGCAATGCTTGAACTCTGTTACACCGGTGAGGATCCTGATATATTTTGGGTAGAATTTTACTCCAAATTTTGCCAGGGCAGCACTGTTAGGCAACTCTTTTCGATTTCTAGCTGCCAAGGGATTTTTTACGTGCATGGCAATACACATGGGCATTCGGTCTTACTACCCAGAGACTAGGGGGAAAATTACTAGACGTCCACGTGGCAAAATTCCAGCCCTCACCGGGGCTTGAACCTCTAGCACTTGAGGCGGACACCATGCCTCAAGACCACGCAGCCCCTTCCACCGATTAAGTATACACAAATTAATAAAAACCATGTAATGATTTTGTTAAAAATGCTCTCTTGCAGGTCTTTCTCCAACACCTCAGTCCGCTTTTGTCACTGTCAACTTTCACAGCTCTCTGGCTGACAATTCTGGACTTCATGGAGAAATACATGAATGCTGACCGAAGTGATTTGCTGGTATGTATTTGAACAAATAATTTCTTTGGGCAGTTTCATGAATAAACATCGCAAGGTGGGTTCCAGGGCCCTGTTATAGGGAAAACAAGAATAGACCCACAGCCTACCCAGAAGCATGTCGTAAGAGTCAACTAATTGGGAGCTTCCTTCAAAGTCGAAGTGGATCTGCCTGAGAGGCAAGGAACCAACAGTCTGCGTACAAATTACTCGGATCTGTCAAACAGATGCAAACGCAACACTCAAGTTCTGGAAAAGGACTGCAGTCCAAAAGTGGATGAACAACCAAAACTTTTCGCCAGAGTTTACAGCTTGTGAACGTGAAGAAGAAAGAAGAAGAAGATTAATAAACACAGGATAGACGTCATCAGTCATTGTATGCTTGTGGAGCTTTTGAGGATGAGATGGGTGCAGCAGTAAATCTGTCTGGAGTGCTTTGATGATAATCCTCACTAATCAGTACAACACTTTAGTGGATGAACGCTGACTTCTGTTCAAACTTTCATACTGATACTCATAGTTTTATTGAGCAAAATCATTGCTGGGGCTACAGAGCTCATGCTCTGTGCAACATTCTCAGCAGGCAATGAGCCATACTGCACAGAGGGCTGGGCCGTTTAGCATAATCCCTGGTGTAATGGAGTCGATTCTGTCGACTTTAACTCACCCATCTATTGCTTTCTCTAGCCTAGGGTGCCTCAGTACAACTGTTTTTATCAGCTTAACAGGGAACCTTGGATCTGATCCTGTTGATTGAACATCTGAATAGTGACTCCTTGAGTCACTGGATGTTACACGTCAAGGTGGAGTCTCAGAAGAGAGAATGTTGTTAAGTGTTGAATTAAGAATCAACATCACGGCACTCGGGACACCCCCATAAGCGCTCCGTCCCAATCTTCAGCAGCAAGCGAAGAGTTAAAATTCCAATGGCACCAGTAACTGTCTGATTGTATATCCGTCTCGCCTTTGCCCTAAGTGTTGAGCGCCGGCCACATCCCCTTGTAACTCTTCACAGTGCCATTTGTAATTTTTTTTTTTGGGTACTTAATAAAAGAACTAAAGAAAAACTCAGATTCCTATCTACATCTGCTGCAAACCCTGTGTGGGTTCTGTGATCGCATTTAAGATTGAAAACAATTAACCCACAGCCCACTAACGAGCATGTTGTAAAAGGCTACTAATTAAGGGTTTGCTGAAATTAGATAATGAAAGTAGATCTCTGTATACAACAAGAAAAAGACAATCACTGGCCACATAATGAGAAGAGAGAGACATTGAAGAACATCGTGACAACTGGAAAGATCAGTGGAATAAGTGGTAGAGGTAGACCAAGAGAGATGATGCTAGATGGGCTGAAACGATGGCATTTAGGGATATCATCAAGAGAGCTGTTCCAGGCAACCAGGATATGTGGAGATACATGAGCGCCTATGCCAGTTGGCAGAGCACATGATGATGATGAAATTAGATGTGTTGGGCAAAAAAAAAAAAAAAGCAGATATCACAACCTAGCTATAAACTACAGCACAATGTGGCAATTGCTCTGTGGTACAGAAAAAAAAAAGGAAAAAAAAAAGTCAGCTATAAAATAACATTGTTGGCCTAATACTGTTAAGAAACACCACATACACAAACCATTAATTAAATGTGCCTGTTGTTTGTCTTCTAGTCCGAGGCTATCCCAGAAAGCTTGAAGAACATGCTGTTGGTAATGGACACAGCAGGAATATTCCAGACAGCCGATGGTACAGATTCCCAGTTATGGAAACTCACATGGGACAAGATCGATACATTCCTGCCCAAGTTACGTCATGAGTTGTTCAAACCATTTGAACCAGGTAAGTCTTCTTTTTCCTCTTCTGCTCTTTATCTCCCAATGGATCATAGGCCCACAACCAGCTCACATCAAATTGTACTATCCTTTGCTTGAACATGCAGCTCAACCCCCATATCCTCCCCATCTTTTTAACTTTGCTGTGGTTTACTTCTCTGGTGTGCCTTTTTTTTTTTTTTTTCCTGTAGATTCTGCTGTAGGGCACATAAATAATTGATGGCTGCTGTCGAGCTAATATGGACAGCGAGTCAGTGAATCGAAAACAACTGTGCAGTTTGGTGCAAAACAAAAATGCTTTTTTTTTTAAATGTACCAAGTTAAATAAAGGACCCTAGTCACACCTTTGGTGCATTAGGCAAATAGGGTTAGACCTATGCATTTGTAGACCAATCAGCACTTATATGGTCAACATCTCACTGACTGACTTAACTTGCCAGGGCATTGCCTGATACTCATTTTAGGCTAGGTTAAACCTGGGAACCAAGAACAAATCTCCCTCAGTGTAGAATTGAATCCTAGACTTGCTGACCATCAAGCGAGCATCTAGTGACTATGCTATTGTGGCTTCCTGAAGTATGACAGTGTGATGCCAAACAGCAACACTCATCATCATCATGTAGCAGGTCCTTTGCAGAACGTCGCTCTCATCACGGTCTGCCTGAAAGAAACTCGGTCTCTCGCCAGCTCTCCCACCTCATGTACTTTCACACTCAAGGAGTCACTTATATTCTGTGCCCATCTTCGTGTCGGTCGGCCCCTGCCCCTCCTTCCTGGTACCATGCCTTCTGCTATTATTTTTTTCTAATCCGTCGTGGCGCTTGATATGACCAAAATATTTCAGCTTCCGAGACACGATGCTGTTTATTAGCCAATCTTCCTTGATGTTCAGATTTTTTAAAATGTCAGTATTTCTTCTGTTCTTTGTCTGTGGTGTTCTGAGAATCTTTCTTTAGCAATAATAGCAACACTAGCTGGGAGAAATCAGGTTATTGCAGCTCCAACTTCTCAGCAAACAAGTCACCCCATAGTTGCTCCATTCCTATGCCAACAAAAACCACAAAGAATGTCTGTCACTGTTCCTTGTGAAAAAATTGGCACAGACTGCAGTCAAGGCAAAGCCAGTAGCATACACATTCATCAGATGCATAAGGCAGCAATAAGAATTGCTAGCACAAACAATCCAGCTCTAGAACTGCAGTTTATCATAGGTATAAGAACCGTAATTTCTGTTGCAGCAGGCCACTCACCATTTTCTGAATCAGCAGTTCACAACAGAAACCATGATGGGTACAGTCGGAAAACATTCCAAATGAAATTAGCAGCTCACAGTGTGCCATTCACTCAGTGGCTGGGCGATGGAATTATATACATTGACTCACATATGGGGGAAAATGCAATGGCTAACCTTAGCAAGAAGCACATAACTTGCCACAACTTTAAACAGAATAGCCTGCCTATCTGCCATTTGGCCTGGCTGGTAGAAAGAAAGATAGATAATAATTGATCGTCTTATTTTGTTTCTGAAGTGAAGTATTACTGTTGTTTTGTTAATTGGTAAAGACATTGGATAAAACAATTGTTGTCTGTGTGCCTTTCCAGTCACTGAGTTCTCCAGCTGCATTTTGTGTTCTTCTCCTTCTCCTTCTTCCTCCTCCTCCTTTTCCTCTTCCTCTTCTACGTTCACTGAGTGTAAGCTCCAGTGGAAAGTCCTGATTGTTCATCAATCTGGATTTTTGCTTATTGCCAGGGCCTGAGTTTTGTGTGTACATCCATTTTACTGGCTTATTTGTGTGTGTAGCTGGTTGTTCCTTGCTGCTCGAGTAGGTGCACTCTGACTTTGAAGGGAGTCCCGAATTTGTCAACTCAGCAGGCTTGTTGGGGAGGCAGTGGATCTATTCTTGTTTGCCGGGCCCTGGAGCCCACACAGGGATTGTGTTTTTCAGTCATTCATTTTTGAACTGCTTCTCTTGTTTCATACGGTCTGATTTGCTTTGAGTCTGCAACTGCAGTTTCCAGCTTTGTTGACTCTTGATTAGGTTGAAGTACCTTTCTGCAGAGATGAATGGAGCCATATGGGATAAATCTGATTCAGTGACGTCCTTTCTCTCACCTTTAACTCTTTAAACACCAGGCAACTGACTATAGAGTTATTGATAATTCCATACCTGCTTGCATGTTTCTTGTCAGAAATTGCATTAACTCATTTTATTGCACCTATTAATTACTTTAACTCCTTCTGTCTAATAGCTGTATTGTTTTAATTCATTTAGACTCACAAAGATTGTTACTGTTGTTCTGTGTGTGGTCTTAAAGGATAGTTGACATGTGTTGTCTTTTACAGCTAGACTGTGATATCTGCTTCTTTCAACCCCACACATCTGATTTCAGCAAATCTATAATTATTCAACTTTTACAACATGCTTTGTTGGGGAGACAGTGAATCTGTCTGTTTCCCCTCCAGAACAGGTCCACGGAACCCACACAGAGAATTGCAATCAATTCAGACTCAAAGATTGAAAATTCACAATCTTAAAAATAGAAAGTTTTGAAGAAGTAACAATACTTTGGGCTTAAAGAATGCTGTATCCAGATACCCCTGTGTATTTTTGCACTGACATTATTTTTTACACTGGAAACCACTGAAGATTCTCAACATATCTATATCCCTCAGAAGTGAAGCCTAGTAAAGTTGAACAAAGTTCCCCGGCACCAGAAGTCCAGAGAGAAGAACAGATTCCACAGCAACAGCAGCAGCAACAGCAAGAACATCAACGACAGCAGGAGTCCTCAGCCCAGTCTAGGATTGTGGAAGAGGAGGTTCCTTTGGAAGGAATTACAATAATTGCTCATAATGGTGAGTGAGATATATTCTGTGAACTGGGGATTTCCCTGACCTCAGATTCTTGCTGTAAAACGTACAGAGATTCCACTTACTAGAATGTGGTCTCTTATCTTCTGTTTCCTCTCCACATCCTCCTCCTCTTCTTATTTTTCTGCCTTCTCCTCTGCTATGCTTTGAATGATATCTTTTAACGTTTTTTTAAATATTTATAGTTATGTTAAATGGAAAAAAAGGGCAGTGGACTAACAGATTTTTAGGAAACACTGGTCTGACCTAAATTATTTATGAACCAGATGTTCAGGTAAGTAAAAGTACGATATTGACCACATCACCGCCTGAGTGCCAGTTGGAATGTAAAAATATGGGGTTGGCACCGTATACATCTCACTGTGTTAACACTACTGGTCCTGTAACTTTTTCATTATGTATACATTGAATAATAAAGTTATTGTAACTTATGTTACTGTTGAACCGTATGCTACTATTGGATCTTTATATCATTTTGTTAAACCTTATCTTACTTTTGAATTATATGTTAATATTGGACCTTATCTTACTGTTGGACTGTATGTTATCATTGAACCTTATGTTACTGTTGGACTTTATTTTACTGTTGGACCTTATGTTACCGTGAGACCTTATGTTATCATTGGACCTTATCTTACTGTTGACAGTTGTTACCTATGTACATTATGTTACCATTGTGAAATACGTACTGTTAGACCTTATGTTATTATCAGAGCTCATGTTACTGTTAAAATTAATGCCATTAGACATTATGTAAACTGTTGGACCTTATGTTATCATCAGACCCCATGTTACTGTTGGACCTTATGTTATCATCAGACCCCATATTACTGTTGGAACTTATATTATCAATGGAGGTCATGTTACTGTTGACATTAATACATTTAGACATTATGTTACTGTTGGACCTTGTGTTATCATTAGACCTCATGTTACTGTTGACATTAATACATTTAGACATTATGTTACTGTTGGACTTTATGTTACCATTAGACCCCACGTTACTGTTGACATTATTGCCATTAGACATTATTTTACTGTTGGACCTTCTGTTGTCATCAGACATTGTGTTACTGTTGAAATTAATACCATTAGACATTATATTACTGTTGGACCTTCTGTTATCATCAGACCCAATGTTACTGTTAAAATTATTGCCATTAGACATTATGTTACTGCTGGACCTTATGTTACCATTGGACCTTATGTTACTTGCTATTAGACATTATGTTACTGTTGGACCTTATGTTACCATTGGACCTTATGTTACCATTGGACCTTGAGTTACTGTTGAAACTAATGCTATTAGACATTATGTTACTGTTGGACCTTACGTTACCATTGGACCTTGTGTTACCGTTGAAACTAATGCTATTAGACATTATGTTACTGTTGGACCTTATGTTATCATCATACATTATGTTACTGTTGGACCTTATGTTATCATCATACATTATGTTACTGTTGGCCCTTATGTTATCATCATACATTATGTTACTGTTGGACCTTATGTTATCATCATACATTATGTTACTGTTGGACCTTATGTTATCATCATACATTATGTTACTGTTGGACCTTATGTTATCATCATACATTATGTTACTGTTGGACCTTATGTTATCATCATACATTATGTTACTGTTGGACCTTATGTTATCATCATACATTATGTTACTGTTGAAATTATCATTAGACATTATTTTACTTGTTGGACCTTATGTTACCATTGGATCTAACATTACCATTGGACTTAATTTTACTGTAAAAATTATAATGTTTGGCTGACACTAACCTTTTCCCCCTTCCATCCCAACATCAGATCGGCCAGCCAGTCCACTGATGAACCAGCCCACGTCTACGGTGGCGTCAGCGTACATTCTGCATCCTCCTTTACCTCAGATCCCTTCCACAACGGGAGCTGCGGAATGACACAACCAATAACTGCCAGCAAATGAGCATTCTTCACAACTGAATACATGACATTTATATTTACATAATGTACCAGATCATTCCGGGTCATTGCAAGCTTATTTATGGGGAAATAGAAGATATCAGATCAGTTAATTAATGGTAAAAGGAAGTTGGTCAGTTCTGCCATTGCCAAGATATGTGTGATTTGCTCTTCTCTGTGAATCTCAAGTTATTGTTTAATATTATTTTCCTTTAATTTAAAAAAAAAAAAAAAAGGACATTTAGTAAGAGGTGCTAAAGAAATCTGGCTTTCCCGCTATCCACTTAACTCTTTCATTCTCAGGTAGTTGTTATTTAAATGTACCGATGAGCTGAGCTTGAATGAAATACTTAAATCTGAAGGAATTCAACAGATATATTATAGGACAGAAGTCAGTAAAATAAATAATTCAGATACAGGGAGTCAATATAATCATCTGTCTGTGATAAAAGATAGCCTGAGCCTCATTATCTTTGAAATGACCAAGACTTGTGAGTTGTTTGGTATTTAAAGAGCTAAATGTATGTTTTATGCAAGGTATTATTTTTTAGTAACACATTTGTGATTTTTCCTGTTAGTTTTTCCCTCCTTGAGTGTCTTGTGTGAAACTTTCAATGAACAATTTAAGCTCAGACGAGAAGTAGAACTAGTCGGCTTCCCATTAAAAGACAATCACAGATAAAACTTACTAGGACTGAAGAATCAGTTAATGATGATAGCAGGTTAATTAGCTGATGTTGATAGCACGTTAATTAGAAAATGGTGACAGTAAGTTAATAATTACTCACTTTTTTTTATGCTGAGTCACTTTTTTCTATGTAAACCAGTTCTAGAAGTTTGGATATGTCTTTAGATTCAGTTTTTTGTGTGTTTTGTTTTTAGAGTTCAACAACCAGTGGGTGGATTTTTGTGAAATTTCCAAAACACCTAAATACCTGTAGTCTCTACACAAAAACTTGTCGAACAGTATTTAATTTTAATTTGTTATTATTACTATTATGTTATGTCAGGTTGTAAAGGCATTTTACCTGTCATTATAATTTATACAATCAAACATCTGTTACTTGTGAGTGTTTCGCTGTTTTTTGGGGACAGCACCACATGCTTTACTTCTACTCAGAAATCCTGACAGATTTCCTGATACCTTGCTCTAACTATTGCGTTATTGCATAAATTTTTCTACTCCAAAATTGTGTTTCTTATTTCTTTCCTCTTCCTTGAAATAAGTGTGCATCTTATAGTCGATGACTTCTTCTTTCTGTCCCCCAATGGAGCATAGACCCTCAACCAACTCACGCCAAGTTATTCCATCCTTCGCTATTACATGGAGCTCTCCCCATGTCCTCCCCATCTTTCTAACTCCATTCTCCAGCTCTCTTCTCCATGTGTTTTTTGGCCTTCCTTTCTTCTCTGTGGGTTCCAGTGCAAAGACATTCTAGTTATGCTGTTCTCCTGTTTTCTCAATGTGTGTCCTATCCAACGCCAGCGTCGTTTCCCCACCTCTTGGTCCACTGGAGCCTGTTCAGTTCTCTCCCAAAGCTCTACATTAGTTATTCTATCATACCATTTAATTCCCTCTATTCTGCGCAGGCACCAGTTAATGAATGTCTTTAATTTAATAGTAATTGCCTTAGTTTTTCTCTATGTTTCCGCCCTATACAAAAGTGCTCATATGACATAAGAATTGAAAATTTTAAGTTTAGTATTTCTTTTAATTTCTTGTTACCTCCACAAATTCTTCAGTGGCATCTTAGAATCTAAAAAATATGGCCGTAGACAGCAATAGCAGGTTAACTGGTGAGTTATAAAAAGATTAGTACTAACCTTTTTTTTCCAGTTTAAAATTTGAGTCATTTTATACACGGAATGTATTTACATTATTTATTTCTTAATTTTAAGCTAAAAGAAATGGTGGTCATCTTATGCGTGGGGTTGTTGTACACACAAAATAATAAGGTAACTCTAGAAAGTTCACTTACTTGAGTGATTGGCCAGTATATTATTGAATCATGGTTGCAAGTGTTTCATTAAAATGATCATAGAAAGTCAGTTAATTATGAAAGCAAATTAATAATGAAAACAGAATAGTAAATTGTGATTGCAAATTAATTAATAATGTTAGCAAGATATGAATAAATATTGTTCAACCCCCATCAGGACCGCACAATGAGCGATAAGCACCTGGTGACACAAAGTGCCACTATTTGGATGAGAATCCTAGAAACCCCGTTCGACTGTTGGGTTATATTAGGGGCACAGACGAGGGCGCAGTTTTAGTACAGTGATTTTTGGGATGAACAGCCGAGTTATTAGAGCACAGGATTCTAATGCAGGAGACCCATGTTCAAAACCTCAGTAAGGGATACAGATTGTTTTTCTGTAGGGAGCAGAAATGAAAATCCAAACATGCGCAGTTCGTGGTGACTGCATTAGCCATAGGCCTTAAATCTTTTACTACTGGAACGTTTGGCAGGAGATGCTCAAGGAGGGATGGGAAATACAAATTACAAAGCCACCAGTGCATCAATTCACAGAGACTAACTTTGCAGAGGAAGTGGCCAGATGCCTCAATGTGCGGTAACCAAATGTAAATAAACACATAATGCAGTGGCTGGGATTCGTGTGATAAGAGGCCATCATATATTAATTGGGACTCGAAGAGTTAAATCTTCAGGTCCACCTCCCCGCTGTCCTGCACTGTCATAAAATTGGTCAATGTATGCAGTAACGAGAATTTTTTTTTTTAAACTGACTTTATCTTCCTTCTTTATTTCCTACTAAGTGATATACTGCAAGCGAGGTTGTGCTGTGAGAAAATGCTTTATTGTGTGATTGTATGATGTAACCAAATGTTGTATTGTGTGACCAAATGCTGAACTGTGTAATCAAATGCTATAATGTGTGACCAAATGTTGTATCGTGTGACCAAATGATGTACTGTGTGATCAGATGCTGTACTGTGTGACCAAATGCTGTACTGTGTGACCAAATTCTGTACTGTGTGACCAAATTCTGTACTGTGTGACCAAATGCTGTACTATGTAACCAAATGCTGTACTGTGTGACCCAGTGCTGTACTGTGTGACCAAATGCTGTACTGTGTAACCAAATGCTGTACTGTGTGACCAAATGCTGTACTGTGTGACCAAATGCTGTACTGTGTGACCAAATGCTGCACTGTGTGACCAAATGCTGTACTATGTAACCAAATGCTGTACTGTGTGACCGAGTACCATACTTATGACAGTTTGAGCGTCATGTTTTTGTGATTGAGTAGCCAGCAGCTGCAGCCTGTCTCCAGAGAGCACCATATGGAGATGAACTAAACAGTCTTGTCAGCTCTGGTTTGTTGGCTGTGGCCTCTGGGTAATATTATGAAAAGAGAAACACTGGCCCGTGTTGTGGCAGCTGAACAGATTTTCGGAAAGGGGAAGACAGTGAGATGAGATCCTCGACAGCCTTCTGTCATGGCAGGGAAGTGTCCGTGGGCACACAAATTGAAACATGCTGTGGGAGATAGCCTCTACAGAGTTGCAAAGGCATTTGATGGTGATACTGATGATACAGTCAGTCAAGCTGTGAGTCACCGACTCCAGTCATCTTGCTTATATCTTCAACCCCGTTCTGCTAGTTAACATAACAAGTTAATGAAGTAGATACCTGCCTTGCTTATTTCCGAAAGATGTCTTTGTTTTGTTTGTGAACAGCAGATGTATGCAACCTTGAACTCGTCATTCCAGAAGAATTTAATCATGGACATGTGAAATCATAAATATTACGGTATTTGTTGAATGCAGCAGCGCCATATTAATATCTCAGGTTTCTGCCCAATACTTCTGCATTTACCCTGGCACTTTGTGTTGTGGTTCACAGCTTGGCGGATGTCTGCGCCTTTTAGCCCAACACATTTTTGTTTCTGCAAAGGATCTGCTTTGTGATGAATTAATTGGGTTAATGATTAGCACAGTTGTGTGACAAACATTGTCTGTGTCATAATGGGATGGTGATTGCAGTAATTAACAGCAGCTGTGAATAGATGTCTCCAGGATGGACACGAAGACAGGGAGGTCCCCTTATAACATACAGTTATGTGATATTTTAACTTCTTTCCCTTGTTAGTTAAGAGCCCCTTTAACCCCAGTGGCACATGATGCTAGACTCAATTTGGTGTACCATTCTATGTACTGGTCTGTCTTTTTTGTTTTGTTTTATTTACTTCTTTGAGTCCCAGACAACGCACCATGTGTGACTGGATCTACTTATATGTACCAGTTAACATATTATTATGCTTGTACATTTTGTGTGTGGTCAGTGCATGCTAAAACCCTGAATAACACATTTGTCTCCCACAAGGGATGTGTTTTTGGGCCCTATGGATGAAGTATACCCATTATTTTGTTGATTTCACAGCTGACTCACTGGGGCATCATCCTCTATGAACTTCTGAGAATGGACAGAGTTAAAGGGAGGAGGATTGATTTCACTGCAACAGTTATTGCCTTTGGCCCAGTTTCTCTCCACAGGGTACTTGTAGGCATTACTGTTTTCTTCGCTAGGTTGGTGAAGTAACATAACAGGCCTGTAGGCATTACTGTTTCCTTTGGTAGGTTGGTGAAGTAACATAACAGGTCTGTAGGCATAACTGTTTCCTTTGGTAGGTTGGTGAAGTAACATAACAGGCCTGTAGGCATTACTGTTTCCTTTGGTAGGTTGGTGAAGTAACATAAGGGGCTTGTAGGCATTACTGTTTTCTTTGGTAGGGTGGTGAAGTAACATAAGAGGCCTGTAGGCATTACTGTTTTATACCCTAGGTTGGTGAAGAGGCCTTTAGGTCTTACTGTCTGCAGTCTTCAAACTACATTTCGTATCACCTGTTTCATGGTTGCTAGGAAATTGATAGACAACTGTATCTGAGAAATGATCCTCATGGGCTGCTTAGCTAAGATTACGATATTTCACATTTGGAGAAACTATATGAAGAGAGTGCAGATGTATTTTGACTCTTCTTATTTTTCTTCTTCGGCATTCCAAGCCTTTGAGGTTCATTGCTGCAGATATCACCTGCCTTCGCTCATCTCTCTGGTTTGGCCTTCTCCCTCCACTTGTTGACATTAAGCGTTTGTAGGTCTGAATATCATTTTAATGCTTATGAGGCAAAATAAACCTGAAAACTTTAGGATATTATTCACTTGTTGCCATTGTTTTCTGAATGAAACAATGCTCACACTTTTGTCCAAATCCATGCAAGGTCATACGGTGTCATTAAATTTCCTTGGGATTCACCGGCTGTATAATCAAATGTGTTAGGCTGAGAGGTGCAGATATCACAGCCTTGCTGTAAATCCCAGTGCATTTTAAGGGCGAATACAGAAAAGAAGATTGCTGTTGGGCTCCAGGCAAGCTTATTAACTATTGCAATACAACGCCCACACAAAGTATGTATGCATGTACACAGAATGTTTTCTGTACATAGTATTGAATCTTATATTCAGAAACATTTAATGGATTTGTAGTTAATGTCTTGTTGACTGTTTTGTAAACACTGGTTTTGTTTTTTTTCTTTTTATTTATTCTTCTATTGTTGCAAATCTGATTTACAATTGATATAGTGGCTGTAAACCGAGAGTGGACAATGTCAGCACAAACCGTGACTGTTCCGACAATAAAAGAGGAGTCTCTCCCAGCTGCTGTTGCTGTTTGTGTTGTTGTTTCGTTTTCGTTTGGTTTCGTTATTTGATGTTAAGTTGCTAGCTTAAGTAAGTTAGATGGATCTTTTTCTTTTTCATCTGCTTCTCCTTCTCCTCATCCCCCTGCTTCATCATCATCATCATTATCTTCTGTTTGTCCATCCCTCCACCTGTTGCTTCTTCCACCTCCTTTTACATTGAGTTGTTTACCATAAGGGTCAGATATAAACTTTGCAAAACAAGTAAATTTAGTATTTCTGTAGTATAATCTGATCAATAATGAGAAGTGCAAACAGGTGTGACACGTTGATGGAAACATGTGTAACGTACTCAGTCACACAGGTGCTTTGTTTATGGCAAATGAAATTAGGTTCTCTGTCTCTCTCTGTGTATTCCCCCCCCCCCCCTTTCTTCCGCAAAGTTCCTCATATGGTATAAGTTAAACAATAATAAAGTATAAAATAACAAGAATGCATAATGTAATGATACACATATTCTCTTTCTCTATATATATATACATAAACATATACTGTGTCCCCCCCACCCCAAAAAAAAAACCCAGTTATCCAATGGCGCCTTTTTATTAGTTGACAGGAAAGCCATATGCCTCTTGCGGACCTAGATTTGTTTAAAAACTGTCAATTGATTAGTTGAACCTAATGTATTCTTGTGTACAGTTCAAACAACTTAGCTCATTAAATTACAAGGATTTTTAATGTCAAAATTATGTTCCTTTCAGTAGCTATGAGCTTCTTTCTTTCTTCCTTTAAAAAAGAATATATACTGTAAGTGTGTATATATATATATATATATAAATAATGAAACAGGATATCTACATGCCTTAGGATAGGTTTTGTAAAGGTACAAACACAAAACTGAGAATGGTTTATACTGTTTATTATAATATTACATTATATTAAATTTTGAAAAACGTGAAGATGGTTTTTAACAGTAACTAACACTCATCATCATCATCATCATCATCAGTTTCCACTTCTGCCGTTAAGCGTTGTGGGAAGGAACAGTTTGCAATCCATTGCTTGTTGGAGCAGCAATGGCTACTGTCATTCTGTGTCGATAACGTAAAAGTTCCTTTAATGTCATTAACCCATCCTGTCCTAGGACGGCCTCTTGCTTTCACTTCAGATCCTTTCATGTGTAGCGCCTGCATTGGTAGTTGTTCTTGCTGCATTTTTAGTAAATGATCAAACTATTTGACCTTCTGTTTCTCAATGAATCTGCTGCATAGTGGTTGTTCCTACAGTCTGTCTGATAATATTATTTCTAACTTTGTATCTGATGGTTAAGTTGGCAGCTTTTCTCAGGCATCTCATTTCACAGGTGTTAATTTTTCACAGGTTAGTCTTTGATGTCCAAGTCTGGCACTGATATAAAACACTAACTAACTAACACTAATCACAGCAAAGGAAGTGGGGGAGGGGGGGCAAACAGGTAGCTTTAAAAGAAGTTGAAAGGTTATCATAATTATCATCATCCTCCAGGTCAGCGTCATCACTTTTGTCATCATCATCATCATCACTATCATTGTCATCACTATCATCATCATCGTCATCACCAGCAACAATAAAAAATCTTCTTTTCTGCCCTCCCTGCTTCTTCTTCTTCTTTTCCTCTGCCTTCTCCACTTCTTGATCATCATCATCATCTATTTATCCCCATCCTTTCTTTTGCCCCTCTTGTATTATGATGAAAGATGTCGACTACAAATATACCTTAGTACCTAGAGCAAAGGGGCTTCCGTGGCTTAGGCGTTGCAAGTCCAGTGTAACAGCCACCTGCTAACGCTCAAATTTGCTTTTTGATCACGCCTCAATACACACACACATAAACACACACACACTGATATGAGAGCACGCAAAATACATGTGTATTAACACTGGTAAACAAAACGATGTGAGAAAACAAACATTGAATGTTTCTAAACTAAGGACATTGTGATGGGTATTTAAAGATTTAAAATGTTACAGACTGGAACCTCAGAAACCGAGGACAGGCGCCTCAGTAGCAGCAGCAGCCGCAGTAGTAGATTAAGGGGATATTATAAGAATAGGAGAGGAAGGGACAGAGAGATCGTGATATGGGATAGACAGGGGAAGGCAGAGAAAAAGATAAACGGAGGCTGTTAGTTGCGTATTCTTTACAGGACATTGCAGAACCAACCATAGAATTTTTTAGCCGTTGTGGTTTTTCTAGTCATATTTTACATTCAGTAGTTTGCCATTGCACCTGAGTGGTCAGCGCTCAGTACCACTGTCAAAACCAACGGAAAACAAACCTTCCGCAGCTGGGAGCGAACCCGGCACCCCGATATTACGAAGCTAGTTCGCAACGCCTAAGCAGATGCTGACGGAGGTTAAGAGGTAGAATGAGAGAGACACAGAAAACGAGAGTCAGACAAAGGGGAGATTTGAGACACAGTTAGAGAGATATGAGTTATTTAGGCGGCCGGACTGAGCACAAGATCAGCCAGACTGTCAGGGAGATAAGATACTGGATTGTAAAACCAGACAGCGTCCCAGCCGGGTCTGTATCGGGTACGAGGAAACCTGGAGGTAATGGCATGCACGTATGCATTGACGACAAGTCGCAGGTCTTCTGTAGCTGTTGATTTAGTCGTAGAGAGAACGTTTCGCACTGAAAAGAAAAAACAAAACAATAATAATTGGTGAAATGTAAGTTAATAAATGTGAGAAATGAATGAAATCTTGGAGTATCTATCAAAAGCCAAAATAAAATCCTCGCCTGGACAGTCCATGGATACTGCACCGGTCATTTACTTTACTTTACTTAATCACTCCTCTTCTACCTTGGGGTGTAGAGGTTTGCCAGAGAGATCGCCAGACGTCTCTATCAGCAGTTTTCTTTCTGGCTTTGTTCCATTCCAGTCCTCTGTCAGTTAGGGACTGTCGGATGTTGTCTTCCCAGCGCACCCTGGGTCGTCCTGAAGGTCTGGTTCCCTGGTTCTTAGCCTCCAATGCCTGCCATGGTGGCCGATTTTCTCCCATTCTGTATACATGTCCAAACCATCGTAACTGTGACTGATCCACTCGGGTTTGTAAGGACTGGGTATCAAGATCTTGACGAATTGTCTGATTGCGGACTTTGTCCCTTCTTGTCACTTGGACCACCTTTCTCAGATATCTCATTTCCGAGGCCTGCAGCTGGCTTCTGTGAGCTGTTGTCATTGCCCATGACACACACCCATAGGTCAGGACTGGTACATAGGTAGAGCGGTAAACAGCCATTTTCGTCCTCCTAATCCGAGACAAAGTTCCCCTAAGTGAATTTAAATAACGAACATTCAAAGAGTATCAGTAATGGCTCGGGCATATTGAGAGAATATTAGATGTCAGGGAGGTTGAAAGCTGTATACACAAGGGAGTTGAAGGGTTGTAAACCACGTGACAGACCAAGAAGTCGATGGAGTGAAAATATCCAGACAGACCTTGTCACACACCTCTGGGTGACCTTAATGGTCCGTGGCTGGTAACTGGGCCTATGACAGACAAAACTAACTTTGACAAACACTGGACCCGAACGCACACAGGGCACACACGACCATCTTTATTGCAAGTACAGATATTACAACAGGCAGTTTACTTCCCGCTGTATGGCCACCTGTTGCCTGGACCCTCTGGCTGAACGAGCTTTACAATCGCCTCGCTCTCCAGTCCGTTCCACATGCAATCTCGGGTGTGCAAACCACGCACACCCACACTTGTCCGGGGGACGTTCTTTCCTATCGTCACTCTGACCTACCAAGATGTCAGAGCCTCTGTTGAGCGCAGGGTCAGTGTGACAAAGCTAGACATTATCTCACAGAACATGTATTTAACTGCTTAACCTGGTCAAAAATAAATGGACACTACTAACTTATTGTGAAACAACACAATACATTATACCATTTAAATACACAGCACAAAAAGACTATCCTATTATACCATAATACTGTAAATCATCTATGCAGTCACTAAAGTAATATCCTAACTCTAACGTTCTGTTTGCTAAGACGTCCACTCGGTCCGAACTCTGCACCTTGAATCCCTGTGTTCTCTCACCTCGTGCCTTTTGACCCTTTAACCCTCTCAGTAAGGTCATGGAACAAGCATGTTGCGAACTTGTTCGGAAAAGAGTTCACTCTTACTTGTAGTCTTCAAGTGGTCTCTACTAAGCGCTAGTTTCGCCGTTGCAAACAGTACATACGTGGCCAGTCACGCCACTGACCTTTGTGTCCACTCTGGGGTGTACCCTGAACATGGTATCCCCATTTTAGGGTGTACTCCGCCACATGACTGTACTCACAGGGTTCTGACATTCACCCTTCCCTTGAACTGATACTTCCTGACAGAGTCAAGTATCAGCAAAGCATGGCCTGTAATCATGTACAATCATCGAAACAATTTCTATTGTCAACAATCAGTTACCTTAAAAAAAAAAATCATGTTCTTTGGGCCAATCACTAATTGACAAACTGTATAGCACATATTTAATGGGTCTGTAAATTCAATAGGTAAGCCCCTCCCTAATGGGTAGAAATGAAGTCAGCCCTTGACACAAATACGCTACTACTCATTAAACCTTCAAATCATAAGCGTAATGATAAAAATAATATTTTGGTCGGACACTCAAATCGTCCGGGACCCAATTACACCTTACTTCACTTACTGTGCAAGTAAGACGCCACCGTAAACACTCCCAAGCCGTACTAACGATACTAGTGAACACCTGGTGTCACAAACTGGAAAAAGAAGGCCAGCCAGAGAATGAACGAACAAGAGAGGTGAATTGAGGCGGGTGATATCTGCAGCAATGAACCTCAAGGGCCCGTAAATATTTAGGCAGGAGCATACTTCAAAACCTACCGATGTTCATAAGCTCAGGGCCTCCGTAAATGGCCTGTATGTCTGGACTGTGCTTGTCGTACACTTCTTGTACTCCTTGTACACTCTTGTCTGTGTTCATAATTGGTGTCCTGAAGGCTCCGGGTTCCACAATAGAAACTTTGATGCCTTGCCGCATGACTTCGCGTCTAAATCAAAAACAAATGTTTGAACATATTATGAGTTACAAAAATTGTTTGTGTAGAATATTATGTGAGTCTGACCCTCCATATATTCAACTGCATAGAATTACAAGAGAGTTGAGCTGAGTTGGGTTTTAAGAATCGACATTGTAGTACTCGGGTCATTCCAATTCCCATTTTAAGCAATCTGCGAAGCGTTCTAACTCCGATGGCACCAAAAACACTCTGACTGGAATTGCCTTTCCTTTTCGTGTGGAGTGTTGGCCAGATATCATCGTCACCCCATGTTGCATAATGCTTTTCAGACCATGATAATCTAAGTGTGCCTCAACACTGTTCACTCCCTCCTAAAGAACATCTAGCTTGTCATGAACTAATTTACCACCCAATAGCGCAGAGCCAGCAAGTCTGTCCGCTTGTTCGTTTCCTAATACATCTGCATACCCTTGAGAAAAAAAAAAATCAAATGATGCTAAGTACCCTGGACTTCTGAAGTGATGTATGCCATTCTGCACGAAGCATACCTGACTTCACCTTTCTCAGCATACCTGACTTCACCTTTCTCAGCATACCTGACTTCACCTTTCTCAGCATACCTGACTTCACCTTTCTCAGCATACCTGACTTCACCTTTCTCAGCAAGCTGTGCGAGTGAGTTACAATCACAATTTATGTGTGCAACTGATTCTCAAGCCAATGGATTCTCAAACTAGATGTTGGGATATCATATACCAGGCTTTGGAAAGAAAGGCAAGTGAGAAAATAGTAAGCTGATCTGTGATATCATAACATATAATACATACACACCAAAGAGGAGAGGGATGTAGAGACCGAGGTAAACAAAGAACAATGTGGACAGATAACATCAGAGAAATTCTACAGCCGTACAGTGTGTAGTTTTACAGTGGAGGTGACTAGACAAGCAAGAACATAACAATGTTTGGAGTAAGTTGGTTCATGGTATTTACTACATGACAGGATTTTTTTTTTAAAGACAGAAAAGAGGGAAGACATAATAAGCTAATTAACATAACAGACAAACTTACCGTAGTCTGTCGGAGAAGCCATTCAGTCCATACTTTGACACGGTGTAAGGGGTGGGTAAAATGGCCACACGGGCACCCATACTTGTAGTGATCACTATGCGTCCTTTACTTTTCCTGATAAGAGGTAGAAAGTGCCGTATTACGTCTATAGGTCCCAGAAGATTGACACTGAGGGTCTCCTGGATGTCCTCCCTGCTGCACATTTCAGCTGGCGCACACCTGCCCATAACTCCAGCGTTGTTCAACAAGGCCCATAATCCTTCAGACGATGTAACAAACACGGCAAGCACCATATTAGGGCATTTAGAATCAATTTACAAAAGAGTTACAAATTACTGAGTTTAATTATTTAGTTACTCATCTGTTCATACACACACATATACACACACATAAATTCATGTTGATTTCTTTTTTTCTTTCTCTCTCTCTCTCTCTCTCTCTCTCTCTCTCTCTCTCTCTCTCTCTCTCTCTCTCTCTCTCTTTCACACACACACATATATACACGCACACACAGAGTCAAACAAAGGATATCTACTGAAAACATTCTTTTCTTTCATAAATTTGAGTCTAACGGTTAACCTAATGCAAATCTCCCCAGATAAAGTAGGTCACTTTTCATTCACAAGTTTGTTGGGCTGGTCGACTTTCCTAAAGATTACAGGTGTTTCCCGCTCTATTGTTTGCTTTTTATGTTGTCTTGCATTCACGTTTTCATTCCGAGAAAGAGAAAAAGCCTGTGACAAAGGCTGTGTTAGGGCCAGTTTCTTCATGTTTTTGAAGCGTTAAAAGCACTGGCGTGCTAAAATATCCAAGACGCGATATCAACGGTATCGAGGAACACCACTCTGTCCTTGTGCGAAGGTCACGAGGCTCAAGAACTACCAATCAGAAGTGACCTCATGTGTATATAGACGGGGCGCAGGGAGATGAACGTTACGTGTTCCAGTCTAATACAAGTCCCGATTAGGGGCGCAAAGGTTTGTTATTTAAAGCTCCACCCCGGCTGTCATGGACAATAATATAATATAACATAACAGTTGAACTGAGCTTTCTGGGACATGCGCCTGGGGGCACTTTGTGTCACCGGATGTTTGTCCCTCGTTGCGGTGGGGTTAAACGTCCTGACTGGCTCATAATTTTGACATTCAAGTAATTTTAAGAGTTGTTCCAATTCCTTACAAAAATACTTTGGGTTAACCAATTAGTTGTTAGTTCTGTGTATCTAAGCATCGATATGTTTAAGCGTACTGGTTCTCCCGTCAACTAATGAAAAACATGCAGTCGGATAACTATGCGTTTCCTATTAAACAGTATATATATATATATATACTCTCACACACATACACTTATTTATTTGACAAATAATGAATCCAATGCTGCCTAGTCTAGGAACCGGTACACAGCACGATATAAAAAACTAGAAATCAAAGAAATCAAACAGTCTCTGGAAATGTGGCTGTACAGAAGAATAGGGGATATTTCTTGGAAACAAAAACATTCAGGGACAGAGGTTCTAGAAAGACTACTAATGGAAAGAAAATTACTGAAATATATATAAAACACGAAGACACGTGAAATACTTTTGACACATTTTAAAAACCACACTAGAGGGAAAAGTTGAGGGCAAGAGAGCAAGAGGCAGACAATGTTACAAGTTGGAAGATATCAAAAGATGGACGAACAGTAGTCTCAGAGAGTGTGCAACCAAAACAAGAGACAGGGCATCTTGGAGTTCTATTACAGCTGACCTTCAATGTGGAGACAGCACCTGATTGATCGATTGATTGACTGATTGATGATATAAGATCAAGATGAGACCCACCAACATTTGACTCCAAGTTAATTCATCTTTCAGCTTTTTGGCTAACACCAAAGGACCGGATCGCTTACCCGGGCAACAGAGATCATTACTAAATGCTGGAAATACACATAACAACCCCTGACCCATTAGGATAGTTAAGGTGTATCGGTGGAAGCACTAACGCACAACTCCCCCCCCCCCCCCCCCCCACCCCCGCACTCATCTTTCTATGTTTTCAGCTTGTTGAACACGTGTATGATAACTTAGTCCTGTCATTTTCTTGATGTTGTCCAGGTGACCCCTAACCCTCTATGCATGCTTATAGATGACTGCCTATCAGCGCCTAGTTGTATACTACCATACACACAACTCATCACCAACACCGCAACAAACATCGGAGAGATATCGTCGCAACGGCCCGTCGGCATGGAAGTTCATGCTGTTTGCCTACAAACCACCCCCAGCCCTCAGCTGACACCCGCCTCTATACTCAGTTTTTCACACATATACTTTCTATGCTCCGCCGCCAAGCCAGTCAATACCCTAGTTTTTCTTTATTCTATAATCTAGTCACAGACATATAACCACAACCACCCCCGATAAACAGCAGACCCGAGCCGCCAGGTGACCTCAAATCACCAAAGCCGCAATTGACACTTGACCCTGAATCATGTGACCCGAGCCTCGACCACGACCGGCTCCAGCTGGTGAACCGTGCTGCTGACGTCATCGGGTCGGGCAAACGATACGTTGACGCAGGGGTTCTAAAGGTGCGTTCCGGGGCACCCTGGGGTGCCGTGAGTGTATGCCAGGGGTGCCGCGGCAATAATCAAGAGAAATCGGCTAACAATTTTGAAATTATTAAAGAAGGCGTGTAGATACTTAGAAGTTAATATTTAAGTTGTCTTCCCTCGTCACTGTCGAAAATAATGCATTTCTTGTTTGAGAACCGCTGCGTAGTTGGCTAAACCGGATTGCGCGGAGACCGGGTGACGAACTCCTTGTGGTCCGGGTTCAATCCCGGGGGTAGGCAGGAAAGCCGCATTTTCTCCCAGATTTACGGTATTTAATCAAGGCCGAAAGATTGCGATATCCATAATACCGAGCCTAAGGGTTAACAACTCATGGCTTCTGGATACTAAAACAAACAAACAACGTATCGTAAGCCTGACCCGGTGACGTCAGCAACACGGCCCGTTAGCTGAAGCCGGTTGTGCCTCGACTTAGTCGCTAGGATGCCTTACTTTAGGAAGGCAAATCGTATTTCATTCTTTAGATCTGAACCACCCTTAGCAAAGGTTAAAGAGGGAAAAAGGGGCAGAAATAATATGCGTAAAGCTCCTATACACTACTAATAAGACACAAACATCACAGACCTGTGTTTGGAGGCAGCCTGCTCTCCACCAACTTGACCGCTTGTTGTATGCTCTCTGTACTTCTAATATCCAGCTCAACTGTGGTCACTCGACTGGAACAGCTCTCCGTCACAGACGTGGCTCCCTCTTTAGTCAAACAGCCAGCAAAGACGTGGAAGCCGAGCTTGTCAAGTTGTCTGGTGCCGGAAAAAGTGCAAGTATTTTTAATGACGGTTATTTAAAAAAAAATGTCGGTAGACATTTACAATCGGGAGCGTCGTGGTGTAGCGACTAGTTGCTTCTCTGTGGATCTAAAAGTCGTGGGTTCAGGTCTGGCTGAGCGGGATATTTTCAGAAATGACCTTGGCACCCAGGTCAACCAAGCCTTACTTGAGTAACAGTTAGAGACATGGGAAGTAAAAGTGGCCGGCGTGCTGCTGACTACGTCACCCACCAAGTGATGATTGGTCTATAAAATATAGGTCTAGCCCTATATGCCCAGTATGCTCGAAGGCGTGGAAAAGATCCTTTACACCCCATCAAAACTGCATAAACATGTCAAAGCTTTATGAAGCCGCGTATGTTGTTTTTAGAATACATGCATCATAATCATCATCAGTATGTGCTATGGCGATAAGCGTAGGCTGAAATATTTCGCCATCTCACACGATCACCAGAATTACTGATCAAGTCAGTGTTCTTGTTTCGCCCCATCCATATGACCAAAGCCATCCAAGTATAATTGTTCTTTTCGCTCTGACTGACTGACGCTCAACAACACATGGACATCAAACCGAGCGATAAAAACCCAGTGACACAAAGTGCCACTATTCGGATGAGGATCACCCGGGGGCAGGTCACAGAAACCCCCTCCAACCCATAAGTTTAGGGCCTCCACAGCCAAAGTGGGGCTTTAAAACCAAAAAAAAAAAAAAATTGCGTCAGACATTGGGACGCGCACACAAGCATTATATCTCAGAAGATCAGCTACAAGTGCAAGAGGACGGCAGCGTAAAAAATGGATCAACAACATTAAAGACACTCTTCACGACAGGACAATAGCCAGTGGCAGCCAGCGTGCACTGGACCGCAAATTATTACTCCCTACGCCGCTCAACGGTAGAAGTGGTTTATGAATTTGATGATGATTGGGACGCACTAGTAGTAGAGTACCGATGACATTTCACCCTCTTGATCCTTTTTCTATCCATCTTGTCAGTCGTTAACAAATTATGGAGTCCATGCTTTTTTTATAACATGTCCACAACTGACGGCGAGAAGCCTGAAATATTACGGTAGATTTTAAACAAATTTGTCCCCGCGCAGCGCCGTTAGTCTGCTCTTTTCGATTTCAACTGCCAAGGGATTTTTTTACGTGCGCAGAAATGCACACGCGCGTCCGATCTCACTACCCGACCAGAGTAAAGTCCAAATCCTCGTGAAAAAATCCCAGCCCTTACCAGGTATTGAACCCGGAACTTCTAGCACTCGAGGCGGATACCATGTCTCGTGACCACACAGTCCCCTAATCTATGTCTAATATCTCCCATTAATTTACGCTTTTCAGTTCTCGTAGAAGACTGGCGTTTTTTTTTTTTTTTATTTAATAATTCTATGATATTCTCTGCATTCTTCTCAAAAACTATATCTATTGTCACCTCCCCTGCTTATCGCTCATATCTCGTGTGCATATACACGATTCTGTGTAGTAAGTTAACACTGTTTTCTCTCTCTCTCACTGCAGTTGACATACTTTCTATTTAAGATCATTTTTAACTTTTTTTTTTAAAATCTTACTGCAGTTGACAACTTTTTATTAAAGTGTTCTTTTTTTTCTCCCCTTGTCCATCTTGCTAAAAGGTCAGTGGCGCCATGTTGATTCCGGTTGTAATCTCTGCAAGGCTTCCTGCGTTAAATCGTATGCATGAATACTCATTCAAATACTTGTATCATTCTTTACCCACCCAGGCCTTGTTCTCCGTCTGGGTTCATAGACCTCAGAGCCGTAGCTGCAGACACACCCTTTGCACGAAATACCGGATGCAGTTAAGGTTCTGCGGCTTAAAAGAGGGAAGTCATGAATGGCTCAGACGGAGGACATGATCAGACAGGTTTGCATCCTGAAGAACATTAGGTAAGGAGAAGAGAGGGTCGGTGCCAGCGAAACAGATTTGTGTAGAGTCATAATATCATAAGGCCGGGAGTCCAGAGAGTGGCCAGCAGGTGCCACGGAGAAGGAAATCAGCAATTCATTCAGCATAATGCTCGCTCGGGTGATGTGATTATTTATACAGATGAATCAGTGTCAAGAGGTTAGAGAAATGTCTAGGGGTTCTTAGCAAAAGCAGAAGAAGAAGAAGAAGAAGAAGAAGAAGAAGAAGAAGAAGAAGAAG
Source organism: Candidula unifasciata (assembly GCA_905116865.2). Lineage (NCBI taxonomy): Eukaryota > Metazoa > Mollusca > Gastropoda > Stylommatophora > Geomitridae > Candidula > Candidula unifasciata. The sequence continues at coordinate 64,703 of CAJHNH020001267.1, read as the reverse complement.
AAGAAGAAAAAGAAGAGAAAGGAAGAGGAAGAAAAGAAAAAGAAGAGAAAGGAAGAGAAGAAGAAGAAAGAAGAAGAAGAAATAAGTTGTACTCACTTGGCTGCGAGATAGCCAAATCCAGAATCACATCCAGTAATAAACACATACTTGTCCGTTATGTCGCCTACTTTCAGTGAACGGATGATCGTGTCCAGAACGATATAAACTATTGCTACAACAAATATTACAACGCCCGTGGCTAGGCAGAACATGGTTATGGATGTTTCTGAAATTAAAGATAGGTGCACGGTCAAGCATTTTTGGCTGTGAAAGCCGCCATGGTGTCGAGGCTAGACCAGCGGTTTGTAAGCTGCGGGTCACGACGCCCCTTTTTTATGTTAGATTGAACTCTTTCACATATGTCGCCAAAGACCATCGGAAAACACATACTCATTGAAATTATAAAGGGAAGCAAATGTTTTGGGGTCGCCACAACATGAGGGAACTGTACTTAAGGGTCTCGGCATTAGGAAGGTTGAGAGCCACTGGACTAGACAATCCTGTTGATTGGACGTTCGAGGTATCAGTTCCTGACGGAGACTTTTTTTTTCGTTTTTTTTTTTTTTTCGAAAAATAATCTTGGCTCCCAGATTGACATAGCCTCCAATTGGTATTAGATAATGTCAAGGGAAGTAAAGGCAGCCGACGTGATGTGGACCACATCGCCCACCTAGTGCGAAATGGTCTAAAATATATAGGTCTAGCCCTATGTGCCCCATATACGCCTGAAACTGGAAGAAGGAGGGAAAAAGGGGTGGGGGGTACCTTAGAATTAGTGATTCTATCATAGCAATCAGTTTACTCTACTCGGCGCAGGCACCACTAAATGAATGTTTGTAGTTTATAAGTAGTTGTCCTCTGCTCTACACGGCATGAAAAATGGCGTCTATATGTGTGTGTGTGTGTGTCCGTGTGTGTGTGTGTGTGCGCGTGTGTGTAGGCAGTAATGGCAATATTGTGCTCATTCTTTTAGTATAATAGGTTTGCCTATTTTTTCATAGCTGCTCTATCAGGCTTGAGTTAGAAGAAGAACGGAGCACTTATGGGTTACACCCGTGTGCTATCATGTTGATCCGTGGAAAAACCATAAACACAAACATCATAGCTGCTCTATACAATAAGGTATATAAAGTTTTGTCACAAAGGTTCCCTGTGTGTTCCAGGGTCTTTTTTTCATGGAGGCAAAACAGAGAACTCTATCACTGACTCTTAATAAGCATTTGTAAACAGAGATTAATTAGGGGTTAGCTGAAAAAGGATGTGTCGCGCCGAAAGGGGCAGATATCACAGTCTAGCTGTAAATCATAACACAAAGTACAAACCGCACTTTAAGGGCGAATGGGAAAGAAGTTATGTAGGTTAAAATAACAGTCTTGGTAACATATAGCTGAACTACCGCATCAGCAATTATCTGGAATTACACAACGAAAAAATATATTTATAATTAATTCAACGCAGAAAATGGTTTCGGTTTTCGAATAACCCTGTTTGCGTTCTAGAACCGAGATTCCAATATAGAAGAATAGCTAGGTCTGTATAAATATTCGCTTAATTAAAAATAACAAACCAGTTCATGTATTTAAAATACTAAATCGCAATATAATCACCAGTGAGAAATAAAATACAGTCTTATCACGAGCAGAAAATGACGAGTAAACCAATTTCCTCCGGATATAGAAAAATTGCGATTTTCTTTTTTAAACTACCAAATGTTGGCTGTATTTGCGCAAGTGTTTTTTTTTTTTTTCATTTCGCTCCGTTCTATTTCTGAGCTGTGAATTGCCGACAATTTTTTTTTTAAACTGACAGAAACAGCTGTCATTTAAATTTATTGATAATAGTACGCACTGGCACTTAGTATGAAAATGTCTTATAGCTGGCGTAAAGTAATAAATTAAAGGTCCCTTTTCCACGCCTTTAGGCGTTTATTGCATTTAGGGCTAGACCTATTTTTTTTTTTTATAGACCAATCGGTATCCACTCAAGGCTGGGTCGGCCTGGGAATCAAGGTCATTTTTGATAAAAGTCCAGCTCTGCCAGGGATCGAACCCACGACCATCTTTTCCGCACGTTGGCGTCTAGCCGCTAGGCCACGCGACTCCCGTTTGTGAAATATTAATAACGAAATATTGATAATACAATTGTCAAAATTCTGACACAACAG
>CAJHNH020001267.1:0-57500 GCA_905116865.2 Candidula unifasciata | reverse complement strand
AGTGTATTTTATTTCTGACTGGTGATTCTGTTGAGCTTTTAGTGGTACTTAATTTATAACTTACCCCTGACGTCACGACAACGTCACGGGAGACATTCCCAATAAATTCTAGGGTGTTCAGGTTGTAGTTTCTCGCGATTTATCTACAGCCAAGTTTAGGGTTAGGGTTAGGGTTAGGGTTAGGGTTAGGTTTAGGGTTAGGGTTAGGATTAGAAGACACTAGATGAACACTCAAAAAAAAAAAAAAACACACACACACACATACAACAGCACACTTCCATCCCTTTAAATAATGGACTGTCAGGTCAGCTGTGGATTTCCCAAGGGGATTTCGTGTTTTGGGTACGTTATAAATTAAGAACCCTTTTAGTATTTTTAAATTAATGAACTGTTTTGTTATTTTTAATTAAGCTAAATTTATTCAGACCTAGCTACTTCTGTGAACCTACAGTAGAAACTTGGTGCTAGAACGGAAACGGAGTTAGTCGAAAACCGAAAATATTTTCTGCGTTAGAAGTAATGATAAAAAGATAAATTCGTTGTTGAGGTGAGTTGACCTAAGTCAATAATTGACATCACAGCACTCGGGGCATTCCCATGCGTGCTCCGTCTTCATCTTCAGCAGCCAGCGCAGAGTTCTCACAATTTGGTTATACGTCCGTCTTGCCTTTCCTCTGAGTGTAGTCAGCCGGCCAGACCCTCTAGTTACACCCAGGTCTGTACTTGTGTTGTGGTTTACAGCTAGACTAACTCATTAGTTCTCCGTTCTTCTTCTAACTGAAGCCTGATAGAGCAGCTATGAAAAAATAGGTAATCCTATTATACTAAAAGAATTAGCACAATATTGTAATTACTGCCTACACACATGCGCACACACACACACACACAAGCAGGCACACACATATATACACATATTCACGCCATTGTTCATGTCCGTGTAGGAAAGAGGACAGGTACTTATAAACATTCATTAAGTGGTGCCTGCGCCGAGTAGAGTTAACTAAATGGTATGATAGATTCACTAATGCTAAGGCCCCCCCCCCCCCCAACCTTTTACTCCTTCCGCTTTTAGGCGTTTGGGGCACATAAAGCTAACCTATAGTTTACAGACCATTTCGCACTAGGTGAGCGATAAGGTCAACATCACGCCGGCTGCCTTTACTTCCCAGGGCATTATTTAAAACCCATTGGAGCCTAGGTCGAGCTGGGAGCCGAGATTATGTTTAAAAAAAAAACGAAAAAAAAAGTCTGGCTCCTTCAGGACCTGATACCACGAAAATCCGATCAACAGAACGTCTAGTCCAGTGGCTCTCAGCCTTCCTAACGCCGAGACCCTTAAGTACAGTTGCCTCATGTTGTGGCGACCCCAAAACATTTACTTCCCTTCGTAACTTCAATGAGTATGTGTTTTCCGATAGTCTTTGGCGACCTGTGTGAAAGGGTCGTTCAATCTATAAAAAAAAAGGGAAGTCGTGACCCGCAGCTTACAAACCGCTGGTCTAGCCTCGACACCATGGCGGCTTGCACAGCCAAAATGCTTGACCGTGCACTTATCTTAATTTCAGAAACATCCATAACCATGTTCTGCCTAGCCACGGGCGCTGTAATATTTGTTGTAGCAATAGTTTATATCGTTCTGGACACCATCATGCGTTCACTGAAAGTATGCAACATAACGGACAAGTATGTGTTTATTAATGGTTGGCTATCTCGAGCCAAGTGAGTACAACTTATTCTTCTGGATCTTGGACATCTCGCAGCTTCTTCTTCTTCTACAACTTCTTTTCTTCTTCTTCTTCTTCTTCTTCTTCTTCTTCTTCTTCTTCTTTTCTTCTCTTCTTCTTCTTCCTTCTTCTTCTTCTTCTTCTTCTTCTTCTTCTTCTTCTTCTTCTTCTTCTTCTTTCTTTCTTCTTCTTCTTCTTCTCTTCTTCTTCTTCTTCTTCTTCTTCTTCTTCTTCTTCTTCTTCTTCTTCTTCTTCTTTCTTCTTCTTCTTATTTTGCTTCTGCTAAGAACCCCCCAGGCATTTATTTTGTCCTCTTGACACTGATTTATCTGTATAAATAATCACATCTCCCGAGCGAGCATTATGCTGAATGAATTCTTGAATTTCCATCTCCGTGGCACCTGCTGACCACTTTCTGCACTCCCGGCCTAATGTGATTATGACTCTACAAAAGTCTAACTGTTTCGCTGGCACTGACCCTCTCTTCTCCTCACCTAATGTTCTTCGGATGCAAACCTGTCTGATCATGTCCTTCGTCTGAGACATTCATGACTTCCATCTTTCAAGCCGCATCAATTGCTTCGTGCAAAGGGTGATCTGTGTGTCTGCAGCTACGGCTCTGAGGTCCATGTAGCTGAGTAGCCTAACGGCGCTGCCCGGGCAAAAAATTTTGAGTTAAAAATCTACCCTAAGTATTTCAGGATTCTCGCCGGTGCACTGTGTTGAGCTTCTTCGGACAGACTTGTAATAACTTGCAATAAGAATGGAGCACTTATGGGTTACTACCCGTGTGCCATGATGTTGATTCGTTGTTCGAACTTCAAAGACCTAGATAGTCAGTGATTTGTGGACATGTTATGAAAAAGCAATGGAGTCGAGAATTTTTTAACGACTGGCAAGATGGATGAAAAAAAGAATCAAGAGGGCAAAAAGTCATCGGTATTCTACTACTAGTGCGTCCCAATCATCATCAAATTCATAAACCACTTCTGCTGTTAAGCGGCGTGGGGAGGAATAATTTGCGATCCAGTGCACGCTGGCTGCCACTGGCTATTGTCATGCCGTGAAGCCGTAGAGTGTCTTTAATGTTGTTGATCCATATTTCCGCAGCCGTCCTCTTGCTCTTGTAGCTGATCTTCTGAGATATAGTGCTTGTGTGCGCGTCCCAATGTCGGACGCAATTTTTTGCTGTTTTAAAGCCCCACTTTGGCTCTGGCTGGAGGCCCTAATGTAACCCAATCTATGGGTTGAACGGGGTTTCTGTGACCTGTCCCAGGTTGATCCTCATCCCAACAGTGACACTTTGTGTCACTGGGTGTTTATGGCTGGATGTGATGTCCTGGTGATGTTGAGCATTAGTCAGTTTAGCGAAAAGAAGATGAATACCTGAATGGCTTTGGTCATATTGATGGGGGAGACAAGAACACTGACTTGATCGATAATTTCGGTGATCGTGTGAGATATTGAAACAAGGCTGCTATCTACGCTTATTGACATAGCACATACTGATGATGATTATGATGCATGTATTCTAAAAACAACATACGCCGCTTTATAAAGCTTTGAAATGTTTATGCACAGTTCTAGTGTGATGTAAAGGACCTTTTCTACGCCGTCAGGCACACTGGGCATACAGGGCTAGACCTATATTTTATATACCAATCGTCACTTGGTGTGTTACGTAGCCAACAGCACGCCGGCCACTTTTACTTCCCATGGCACTTTACTCCTGTTACCTGTTACTCACTTAAGGCTTGGTCGACCTGGGTGTCCTACCACAACGCTCCCAATTGTAAATGTCTATCAAAATTAATTTTGTTAAAAATAACAGTCATTAAAAAATACTTGCTCTTTGTCCGGCACCAGACAACTTGACAAGCTCGGCTTCTACGTCTTTGCTGGCTGTTTAACTAAAGAGGGAGCCAAGTCTGTGACCGAGAGCTGTTCCAGTCGAGTGACCACAGTTGAGCTAGATATTAGAAGTACACAGAGCATACAACAAGCGGTCAAGCTGGTGGAGAGCAGGCTGCCCCAAAAACACAGGTCTGCGATGTTTGTGTCTTATTAGTAGTGTATACGAGCTTTAGGCATATTATTTTTGCCCCTCTTTCCTTTAACCTTTACCCTTTTTTTTTCTTTGACCTTTGCTTAGGGTGGCGCAGATGATCTAAAGAAGATACACAATTTTCCTTCCCCAAGTAAGGCATCCTAGCGGATAGGCCGATACTCGGGTCACATGATTCGGGGTCAAGTGTGAATCGCGGCTCAATTGCGGATTTGAGGTCACCTGACGGCTCAGGTCTGCTGTTTCTAGGGGGACGGTGTGGTTATGTGTCGGTGGGTGGATTGTAGAATAAAGAAAACTAGGGTATTGGTTGGCTTGGCACAGACGATAGAAAGTATATATGGTATATAGTAGAAATATATAAAAGTGATACAATAGAGCGATTGACACTAGATGTAAAACAGAGTATAGAGTCGGTTGTCAGCTGGGAGCTTGGGGTGGTTTGTGGACAAACAGCATCAAGTTCCATGCCGACGGGCCGGGGCGACGATATATCTCCAAGATTTGTTGCGGTGTTGCTGATGAGCTGTGGGTAGGGTAGATACAACTAGGTGGCGATAGGCAGTCATCTACAAACATGCACAGATGGGTAGGGATAGCCAGGACAACATCAAGAAATGGACAGGACTAAGTTATCATACACTTGTTCAACAAGCGGAAGACATAGAAAGATGATGGGGGAGGGGGGGGGGGGGAGTTGTACGTTAGTGCTGCCATCGATGCACCTTAACGACCCTAATAGGTCAAGGGATATGCTATTATGTTTTTTCCAGCATTTAGTAATGATCTCGGTTCCCCGGGTGATCGATCAGCTCTTTGGTGTTAGCCAAAAAGCCGAAAGATGAATTAACTTGGAGTCAAGTGTGGGTGATGCTCATGTTGATCTCATATCATCAATCAACCAATCAATCAACGAAGGTCGGCTGTAATGAAACTCCAAGATGCTCTGTCTCTTTTTTCTCAGACTGCTGTTCGTCCATCTTTGATGATTGTCTACTTCTTGCTCTCTTGCCCTCAACTTTTCCCTCTAGTGTAATTTTAAAAAGCGTGACATGTTTCTAATTTGTCAAAAGTATTTCACTTGTCTCTCTGTATTATATTTTTTCAGTAATTTTCTTTTCATTAGTAGTCTTTCTAGAACCTCTGTCCTTGACTGTTTTTGTTTCCAAGAAATATCCCTTTTTCTTCTGTATAGCCACATTTCCAGAGACTGTTCGATTTCTTTGATTTCTAGTTTCTTTTATCGTGCTGTGTACCGGTTCCTAGACCAGGCAGCACTGGATACATTATTTGTCACATAAATAAGTGTTTGTGTGTGAGAGTATGTATATATATATATATATATATATATATATATAATGTTCAGAAGGAAACGCTTAGTTATCTTACTGCATGCTTTCATTAGTTGTCAGGAGAGCCAGTACGCTTAAACATATCGATGCGTAGATACAACAGATTTATTAACTGATTGGTTAAACCTAAGTGTTTTTTTTTTTTTTTTTTGGAATTGGAACACTTCGACTCATTAAATGACGAAGATTTTGAATGCCAAAATTATGAGTAAATGAGGACGCTCAACCCCTCCAGGACAGTATAACGAGGGACAAACATCCGGCGACACAAAATGCCCCCAACGCGCAAATCCCAGAAAGCCCAGTTCAACTGTTATGTTATTTTAGGGTCAATGACAGCCGGTGTGGAGTTTTAAATAACACAACTTTGCGCCCCTAATCGGGACGGGTGTTGGGCTGGAGCACGTAACGTTAATCTCTCCACGCCCCGCCTATATACACACAACAGGTCACTTCTAATTGGTAGGTCCTGAGCCTCGTGAACTTCGCACAAGGTCATAGGGGTGTCTTGTAAATTTCACCACGCCAGTGCTTTTAACACTCCAAAAACAGGAAGCAAATTGCGCTAACACAAAATCCCTAGAGAATGATGCGGCCTATGTCACATGTATTCTCTTTTCTCGGAACACAAAAATCAAACAATAGAGCGGGACGCACCTGTTACCTTCAGAAAAGTCGACCAGCCCAACAAACTTGTGAATGAAAAGTGACCTACTCTGTATGCTAGATTTGCATTAGGTTAACAGTTAGACTCAAATTTATATTTAAAAAAAAAAATTTCCGAGTAGATATCCTTTGTTTGACTCTGTGTGTGTGTGTGTGTGTGTGTGTGTGTGTGTGTGTGTGTGTGTGAAAGAGAGAGAGAGAGAAAAAGAAAGAGAGCAATATGAATATATGTGTGTATGTGTGTGTGTATGAACTGATGAATAACTAAAAAATTTAACTCACTAATACGTAACTCTCTTGTAAATTGATTCTAAATGCCCTAATATGGTGCTTGTCGTGTTTGTTACATCGTTTAAAGGATTATGGGCCTTGTTGAACAACGCTGGAGTTTTGGGCAGATGTGCGCCAGCAGAAATGTGCAGCAGAGAGGACATCCAGGAGGCGCTCAGTGTCAATCTTCTGGGACCTATAGACGTAACACGTCACTTTCTACCTCTCATCAGGAAAGTTAAAGGACGCATAGTGATCACTACAAGTATGGGTGCCCGTGTGGCCATTTTACCCATCCCTTACACCGTGTCAAAGTATGGACTGAATGGCTTCTCAGACAGACTACGGTAAGTCTGTCTGTTATGTTGAGAAGCTTATTATCTCTCTCCCCTCCCCCCCCCCCCCCCACCATTTTCTGACTTTAAAAAAATCCAGTCGTGTAGTAGATACCCTGAACCAACTCACTACATACATTTTTGAGTTCCCGATTGTCTTGTCACCTTCACTTTAAAACCACACATCATTTGGCTGTAGAATTTCTCTGATGTTATATGTCCATATTGCTTTTTGTCTAATAATATATTAAATAATTTGTTTTTGATTTAGACGCGAAGTCTGGCGGCAAGGCATTAAAGTTTCTATTGTGGAACCAGGAGCCTTCAGGACACAAATTTTGATCATAGATAAGTGTGTACAAGAAGTACAAGAAGTGTACGACAAGCACAGTCCCGACATACAGGCCACTTACGGAGGCCCTAAGCTTATGAACATGGGTAGGTTTTGGAGTATGCTCCTGCCTAAATACCGTGAATTCCTTTTCGTCTTCAGCATTCGGAGCCCTTAAGGTTCATTGCTGCAGATATCACCCGCCTACATTCACATCTCTTGTTAGTTCGTTCTCTGCTAGGCCTTGTTTTTCCAGTTGGTGACACTAAGTGTTTGTAGGTCTGTCTGGATATTATCTCTCCTTAGCCGTCTTGGTCTTCCACATGGTTTACAACCATTCAACTCCCTTGTGTATACAGCTTTCAACCTTTCTGGCATCTAACATTTTCTCAATATGCCCTAGCCATCACTAATAGTCTTTGAATGTTCATTATTTAATATTCTCAACGGGGAACTATGTCTCGGATTAAACTATAACATAAATGTTGGAGACTTAACTGTGTTTTTTTTTTCCCTTTCGAATTGGTTAACTATTTCAGTCCTAACGAACGCGTCATACGTTTACAGGCTCCTACCTAAAAGCCCAATGAACGCAATGTGCTCCGACTGTGTCCCTTTTTTATTACATCTTGGGCCTCTGCTACTAAGCTCACTGAAACTGAAAGAGTTAAGGAAACAATAGCAGCGGCTGTGGCGTAACAGCTATACAAATGTTCATCACAGTCTGATTAAGGCACCACAAACGGTGTGGAGGCCTGACCCTTTCAGTCTCTCTCCTGCTCCTCAAAAAAAAAAAAGGGCTCAAGCTCACCCCCCCCCCTTTTTTCCCCTTCCTCCCAATCATGTCCTCCTAACCACTCATACATTTACTAGGCAAATAATTTGGGAAAAAGGGGGGGGGGGTGTATTATAATTGTTTGCCGTTTGATACATTATTTTTACTATTATTATTATCATTATTATTAATGTGTTAAACATAGCATAAATCGTGATCCGTTAGGGTCGTGGAAGTGTATCGATGGAAGCACTGTCACACAAAACCCGCCATCTTTCTCTGTCTTCTGCATGTTGAACAAGTGTATAGTAATTTCCATGCCTTTAATGGCAAAAAACTACTTGAAATAATAAGAAATGTATAAGCAAAAACCTTTAAAGACAATTTATATTCATGGTTACTGGGGGTCTTTCTGTACCCCTAGACCCAGGTAGTAGTAGTACTTGTACCCCACTAGGACATCATACAAGCGATAAACACCCGATGACACAAAGTGCAACCATGCGGGTGAGGATTACCCGTGGAGAGGACTAGGAAACCGCGTTCAGCCATTAGGCCATATTTATGGCCGGGCTATATTGGTAAGAGCCAGGGTGGAGCTGCAAAATGTCCAAACAGTGTATTCCACAAAAGGATAAGTTGTTTTAAGGGGGCGGAGGGGAGAGGGGGGGGGGGTGCCGAGGGCCTCCAAAAATTGTTGGCATGGAGGATCAAGAGGACCAACCCGCCAAGTTTTCGTGCCTATGGTGGTGTAAGACTGGTGAAGAAGGTCTCTTGAACCTGGGGATTTAGAGCCGCGTGACCGGTGCAGTCTCCATGGACTGTGCAGGCGAAGATCTTATTTTAGCCCTTGATAGATATTCTAAGAGTTCAATTATTTCCCAAATTTATTAACTCACTTTTCACCAATTATTATTATTTTTTTATTTTTATTTTCAGTGCGTAACGTTCTCTCTTCGACGAAATCGGGAGCATTAGAAGACCTACGACTTGTCGTCAACGCAAACGTGCATGCCATTACCTCCAGGTTTCCTCGTACCCGATACAGGCCCGGCTGGGACGCTGTATGGTTTTACAATCCAGTAACTTATCTCTCTGACAGTCTGGCTGATCTTGTGCTGGGTCCTGCCGCCTAAATAATTCGCATCTCTCTCACTATGTCTCTTATATCTCTCCCTTTTGTCTGGCTCCCGTTTTCTGTGTCTCTCTCATTCTCTCTACCTCTCAACTTCCGTCGGCATCTGTTGCTTAGGCGTTGCGAACTAGCTTCCTAATGTCGAGGTGCCGGGTTCGATCCCAGCTGCGGACGGTTTGTCTTGCGTTGGTTTTGACAGTGGTACTGAGCGCTGACCGTTTAGGGCAGCGGCAAACTACTGAACGTAAAATATGCCTAGAAAAACCACAACGGCTACAAAATGCTATGGTTGGTTCTGCAATGTCCTGTAAAGAATACGCAACTAACTCAACCTCCGTTTATCTTTTTCTCTGCCTTCCCCTGTCTATCCCATATCACGATCTCTCTGTCCCTTCCTCTCCTATTCTTATAATATCCTCTTAATCTACTACTGCTGCTGCTACTGAGGCGCCTGTCCTCGGTTTCTGAGGTTCCAGTCTGTTACATTTTAAATCTTTAAATACCTATCACAATGTCCTTAGTTTAGAAACATTCTGTTTCATTTTCTCACATCGTTTTGTTTACCAGTGTTAAAACACGTGTATTTTGCGTGCGCTCATATCAGTGTGTGTGTGTGTGTGTGTGTTTGTGTGTGTGTATTGAGGTGTGATCAAATAGCAAAGTGGTAGCGCCGCCTCTGACCTACAACTTAAACTCGCCGCGAGCAGCGATATCTAACATTATGACACAACAGGTCCCCTTTTTTACTACAGCTCAACCATATCTGTACGGCCAGAACCCGACATTATGACACACCGGTCGCCATTTTGCTATTTTCTTAGCGGCCTGCATGCAATAGTATGTCACAACAGCTGCCGTTTTGCTATGGTTTTTTTTTAAATTTTTACTATAACTCAAACCCTCTTTGAACTACCAACATCTAACACTGTGACAAGGAACCTGTTTTTCTACCATACATTCTCCTTTTTATTACAGCTTTAACCATCCCTGAGCGGCCGGCATTCTCTGCTATGATACACAGGTCGCCATTCTTCTTCAGTATTCCTCTTTTTTACTTCAACTCAAACCCTCCATGAGCGGCCGGCATCCAATAATATGTCACAGCGATCGCTATTTTGCTATAGTTTTCATTTTTACTACAAACTAAACCCTCCCTAAACTACCAGCATTTAACACTATGTCGAGATACCCGCCCTTCTGTCGTACCTTCTATTTTTTTTTTATTTCAACTCAAACCCTCACTGAGTGGCCGGCATTCGTTACTATGACACAAAGGTCGCCTTTTTGCCATAAACACCCCTTTTTACTTCAACTCAGACCCTCCCTGAGTGACCGGCATTAAATAATATGTCACAACAGCCGGGCCGCATTTTGCTTAAGTTTTCATTTTTACTACAACCTAAACTACCAACATCTAACACTTTGAAAAGACATCCACCCTTCTGTCGTACGTTCTCCTTTTTACTACAGCTCAAACCATCCTTGAGCTGCCGGCATTCAATACCATGACACAGATGATGATGATGGCGCCCAAGCCGTCCTTTCTCTTATATCCCCGGTCATCAAGACATCTTCCTAGGTTTCTTTATCTAAACCCTAAAATGGCCCCTTCCGTCGCTCGTCACTGCTGCCTATAAATCTATTTTCATATCCACTAAACTGTATCGTTTATAACATATATATCCCCCACTAACAAATCACGCCTAATTTTTTCTATTACAGAACCCAAAAACCAGCACCACCATATATAATCTATCATATAGTTTGTTGACACAAGAGATTAAATAGTTTTCTTCACAAAGTCATGCACAATTTTTTATCAAGGCTAATAAAAGCGTGCAGGGTTCCCTGGTAGCAATATACATATAACAATACAGTAGAACCTTGCTTAAAGAGCACCTCACATAACGAGTAATTCGCATAACGAGCAAAACAAATTGTAAAAGAATGACTTGCTTAACGAGCGACGTTTCGCATAACGAGTGGCGAAAAGAGGGGAATTCCCGGATTGTGCGCATGTTACATCAGTCTGTGTTTAGCACTCGTTCCAGTATCCTCGTAGTGTCGCTTGTAATCACAAATTTTCTCAAATTTGTGTTACATTGTGATATGTGTACATGAATCCTCCAGGCCTACAAGAGACCTCTCTGAAGAATTTTAAGTTCATCGAGGTCCAGTTTATGCCTCCCAACACCACTCCGTTACTTCAGCCCATAGACCAGCAAGTTATTTCTAAATTTAAAAAGCTCTACACTAAAGCAATCTTCGAGCATTGTTTTCAGGTGACTGAAGGGACCAACCTCACTCTCAAAGAGTTTTGGAAGAATCATTTTCACATCGTTGCCTGCCTCAAGATGATCGACAAGGCAGGGAAAGGGGTTATCAAGAGAACCCTAACTTCTTGGAAGAAGCTTTGGCGGGAGAGCGTTGTCGATTTGTGACTTTGAGGGTTCGAGACAGTACCTGGGTAACCTGTAGTCAACGAGATTGTGTCTTTGGCCACTATCATGGGATTGTAGGTGGATAACAGTGATATCGAAGAGCTTGTGGAAGAGCACAGCCAAGAGTTAACCATAGAAGAGCTTATGGAGTTGCATTGTGTTTCACAGCAAGATGTTTTGGAGAAAAGTTTGTCAGAGGAGAAGGAGGAGGTAACAGTAAAGCAACAATCTTCTGGCGAACTAAGAGAAATTCTGAAACAATGGGAAACTGTTGCATTTCAAAGTGAGAAGCATCTCCCTAATAAGGAAGTGGCTATGCCGCGTTGCAAATGTATTTAATGAAAATGTTGTATCGCATTTTCGCCAAATTTTGAAGCGTCGGAAAAAAACAAATGTCTCTGGACATCTTTCAAGTCAAATAAGTAATTAGGTATGTTTTATAAATATTTCGACCTTTTTTTTTATGCAAATCGAATTTGCATTCAAGGTGGGTCCGTTCCGCGTTTAAAGAAAAGATGAAGATGAATCACTATCCTTAACAATATGTATATAATTTTTTATAAATAAACGTTATACATAGCATTTTGTGAGTATTTGTTTCGACATGGAACGCATTATCGTATTTTACATTAATTTAAATGAGAAAAATTGTTTCGCATAAGGAGTGTTTCGCTTAACGAGTATAATTCTAGAACGAAACATGCTCGTTAAGCGAGGTTCCACTGTATATATGTACGCATAACGATTGTATTAAATTTATACCTATAACGACTATTACCTGGGGCAATTCAAGACGGATAATATATATTATTAGTCAGGAATTATTTTATTCCTTTAAAAAGATTTTTTTTTTTATTTTTTAAATTAATAATTTTATTATTTTTTTTTTTGACATTTTTTTCTTATACTTGTTTTTTTTTAAAAATCTTTCATTAAGATCACTCACAATATAAAGCTTTATAAATCCTATCTCATATATGGAAGTTAATTATGGTTAGTTAATAGATTGGTGAAAACATTTTTTGGAAGCTGCGGAGATGTGGTTTTATATACGAATGATGAGAATACCCTGGACAGATGAAAAGGAAAATTAGATTGTCTTGAAAGAAACTGACTCACAAAGAGAACTGATTGCCCACATCAGAAGGAGACAATCTACATTATTTTGTCGTGTGAATGAGAAGAAGAAAACTGGAGTACATCGTGACGGTAGGACAGTTGGAGGAGAGGGAAAGTGAGACCGAAAGAACAGATGCTAGACAGTCTGACACCATGGCATGGAGGATCATCTGTGTCAGAGTTGATTGAAAGTACATAAAGGTTGCGGATATACATGACTACCAACGCCACACTGCATGGACTTTAAAATCACTCACGGTGCTTGCCTTCGATTTTTAAACAGTTTCCTTGCAATCCATTGAACTCACATAATGCAAACACACTATTTGTAGATGATATTGCAATGTTGTTTAGTAATATTCCGCTAAAAAATTACATTGATAGAAAGTCTGTGATATCACGATGGCGTTATTGAAGTTGGAAAGAATAGCATTTTATTATGCATGAGGTTCAAAGAGGTTGCATTTTGCCGTGAATTAGTGTTGGTAGAAAATGTTGTCTTTGATTTTAAAACTATTACTAAGACAACCTATACAGCTCAAACATTTTATGGATACTTTTTTCTGAATGGGAGTCACCATGGCGTAGCGGCTAGACGCCCGCGTGCGGATCGGAAGGTCTTGGGCTCCTCGCTGGCGAAGCCGGACTTTTTTTTTAAAATGACCTTGACTCCTAGGTCGACCCAGCCTTGAATGGCTATCGGGTGCAGTCCCGGGAAGTAAAGGCGGCTGGAGTGATGCTGACCACATCAACTATCTTTAGCCGATTGGTCTATAAAAATATAGGTCTAGCCCTATATGCCCTATACGCCTAAAGGCGTGGAAAAGGAACGACCTTTACCTTTTTTTACTTACTTTTCTGAATGAATAGCTAGCGTATGTTGCTACCATACTGTGGTGGGTAATATTTTCCTACGAATTCGTGCTGGCGCTTGAATTCTTAACCATGTAGGCAAAAAGTTCATCATCCGAAAATGTCCTTGAGCATGGGTAAGTACATTATAGTTATGAGTACTATATGTGTAGCCTTGCTGCTGAGTGTAGGATAGAGGTGGCTATGTGAACCCTGTTGGGAAGAGATTCGTGAACAAATTCTAGGGAACGTGATAAGCCGTGTCGCTGCGCTCTGACCTTCTGGTCAGTAACGACAAAACAAAAAGTGATTTTAAAAAAAGATTGCTTTGAGTAATTACGCAAAGCTTAGAATATAGATACATATTTTTTTAAATACTACTTTTTTGAAGAGCTTTCATTTGAAAAAAAAAAAAAAAAGCAATTATTGCATTACAAAGAGACAAACAATTACCACTATAGTTTATTGGATATGAGAAATTAAATATTTTTCTTTGCAAAATGCATGTACAATTGCATATCTACATTAATAAAAATGGTAATTTTCCGATGTTGTTAGCTAAAAACTCGGAAACTACTGAACCGATTGCTTTCAAATTTGCACACAACCGTTGCCTTTGACTCCAAGCTTCATTTTTTGTCAGAAAATCGCACAAACCACGAACGACGTAGCTCCAGCAACGGTCAAATCATTATTTGTTTCGTTGCCGGCCCGGATTTGTTTTCAGTTAATTTACCATATTTGACTGCTGAGCTCTTATTGAACTTTGCGTTATTAAATAACTGCATTTCCACTATCTGCTTGAGTGTTTGCTAGCGTAGTTGGTAGCTATTTTGCCTATCATGCGTGTTGACCCGCGTTCGATTCCCACTAGGTTATATAATTTGCCTTTGCCCTTAACTGGGAGGCTGGCACGTTGTGTTCTTGTTTATGGCTAGGCTGCGATATCTACGCCTTTTCGGTTTGGGGTTTACAGCTAGCCTGCGGCAGCGGCGAAATGATGCTCAATGGTCATGTCACGGGTTATCTTCGTTCGCCCTCGAGAGGGCCGTTGGCACGTTGTGGTTCACAGCTAGGCTGCGATATCTGACCTAAACTCTTCAGTCGTCGGTAGTTATAGTTGTAAGTATGTCATCCTTCATACAGGTAACCAGTGTTCGATTGCCCGCTGGGTGATAATTGTTCTTTTTCCCTTAAAAGGGTGGTTTCCACGTTGTGTTGTGGTTTACAGCTTTACAGTTTGCAGCGCCTTTCGCCCAAAGACATCAGATTTCAGTTAGGTCCTAATTAGCCTCCCTGCGACGTTTCTCAAACAAAAACTATTCGGCGATGACAGAAACTGTTAACTAAGACGGCTTACAGTCCAGTTTGGTTTGGGTGGACACGGATTCCAAGGTCAGTTAAGAATCGTCCCTTCGGAGAGGGAGAGATGACGGGTGCGGGTTATTTTTCTCCGCTATTCGTTAGTATAGTGTACTTTTGACTGTGGGTTCCATCACTGGTTACGTGATGAAGTTTTTTGTTATTTCTATGTCGGGGGCAACATTGAACTAAATAGTCCGTGGCGACAGCATGCGGCACTAACTCCTCTTTTCTACACCGACATACACAGACTGTAGTGACAGTTTTTGT
Organism: Candidula unifasciata; assembly: GCA_905116865.2. NCBI lineage: Eukaryota > Metazoa > Mollusca > Gastropoda > Stylommatophora > Geomitridae > Candidula > Candidula unifasciata. The sequence continues at coordinate 42,803 of CAJHNH020001267.1, read as the reverse complement.
TGTTGTAGTTGTGATGGTGGTGGTGGTAGTGGTTGCAGTAGTACTGGTACTGGATGGGTAATGTAGTAGCTGTTACACTGGCTACATTTACTTATCTGTACAAGTTAATGCTACCTATTTAAGTCTGGGTGGACACGGATGCCAAGCTCTGTTTAGTTACAATATTTCGTTACACGGTGACTGTCCCATCCTTCGGAGAGGATGATATGATTAGGGGAGGGGAGGGGGGGGGGGGTTTTTGCCAGACACAGTTAGCTGAGAGAGCTTAAAATTTTATTTCAAAGTTCTCATTTCTTAACTATATCTATTTTAATAATTTCGCCATGGATGATTTTTCAGTCCTTCGGAGAGGGAGATATGACTTTGCCAGGTGATGATTTTTCAAATATTTCGGAGAGGGAGATATGATTGATGGAGGGGAGGGGGGAAATATGATTGGAGGGGGGGGGGGGAGATATGATTGGTGGAGGGGTAGGGGGTTATGCCAGACAGAGTTAGCTGGGAGAGCTTAAAATATTAATTTAAAGTTCTCATTTCTTAACTATTTCTATTTTTAAAATTTCACCAGGTCATGATTTGTCAATCCTACTTAGAGGGAGATATGATTCGTGGAAAGGGGGGAGGGGGTTATGCCAGACACAGTTAGCTGAGAAAGCTTAAAATATTATTTTAAAGTTCTCATTTCTTAACTAATTATACTTTAATAATTTCGCCATGGATGATTTTTCAATCCTTTGGAGAGGGAGATATGACTGGGTCGAGGAGGGGGGGGGGGGGTATGACAGACACTGTTAGCTGAGAGCAATTTTCTTTCCTCTCCATTTCACCATTCTGGGCCACAGCAACGTGTGGCCGGGTACTGCTAGTCTTGAATAATAAGAGCGTGGGGATCCTGAATAACAAAATTAATAATCGACATGCATTGTCAAAAGTATGATCTCTTATTTGTATACTGTAATTCAATTGAAAAACACATATATACTAAGTATTCATTGGTATATAATTATGAAAACAACAGCTCTCTTTTATTTTTTATGATACACAATTGTACATTTATGTTTCTAGATATATATAAAAGTATCCAACCACAAACAGTTTGCGAATAGAATTGTAGTTCATCGTCAATGTAAGGAGTAGTTACCAGCAATCAGCAGTTTTGGGGCACAAGTCCACACGCCATTTTCAGAATCTGCTGTTCACAGCAGCTGGTTCCAGACTTGAGTTTTGTAAGCACATACATTTTACAGATCTGACTGATATATGTAAACTTTAGGAGTCCTCGCCTCTGAAGGAGATGTACGCCGAATTCACATGTAACGTCAAAAGTAAAGGACCCTTTTCCACGTCTTTAGGCGTATTGTGCATATAGGGCTAGACCTATATTTTATAGACCAATCGGCACAAGGGGGTTGATGTGGTCAGCATCACGCCGGCCGCCTTTACTTCCCTGGACTGCACCTGGTGCCCACTCAAGGCTGGTTCGACCTGGGAGCCAAGATCATTTTTGACAAAAAGTCCGGCTCCGCCAGAGGGCGAACCCACGACCTTCTATTAGCAGGCGAGCGTCTAGCCGCTCTGCCACGGCGACTTCAGACTTCACATGACATTCCAGTATTTATACGCTTATTTTTAAAGATATGCTTGTTGGGATAGAATAATACTTAAATTATATCCTTACGGATATTAATCATATTTGAAATAGAACCAGGCAAGTGGAACACCTTGTACGGAGGAAAAGAACAGCTTGTGAAAACATGCAAATTCCACTACATGGCATTGGGCCAAAGGGCGAAAGCTCATGCGCCGCTGGATCGATAACAACAACAACAACAAATAGAACACGCACGCATTCATAAAGACACACACACACACACACACACACACACACACATATATATATACACTCATACACAACACCAACACACGTGCTTGAAATAGAAATGTATGTTAACCTATATAAACAATTTTGGGGATAAATCTAAACAATACGCAATGTTTCTCAACTAAGAAGATTATGATACGTTTCAAAATGTATCAGATTTAAACATCAGAAACCTAGAGTGGTAGTGCTTATGCTGTTAACTGTAGTAACAGTATTAGTTGTATCAGCAGTAGTAGTAGGAGTAGCAGTAATACTATTATAAGTAGTAGAAGTAACAGTAGTTGAAGTAGAAATAGCAGTAGTGATAGTAGTAACAGTAGTAGCAGCAAAAATAGTAGAAGCAGTGATAGGAGCAGCAGTAGTAATAACAATGACAATAGAAACAATAGTAGAAAGCAACAGTAGCAGTGTTAGTAATAGTCGTTGTTGTATTGTAGTAGTAGTAGTAGTAGTAGTAGTAGTAGTAGTAGTAGTAGTAGTAGTAGTAGTAGTAGTAGTAGTAGTAGTAGTAGTAGTAGTAGTAGTAGTAGTAGTAGTAGTAGTAGTAGTAGTAGTAGTAGTAGTAGTAGTAGTAGTAGTAGTAGTAGTAGTAGTAGTAGTAGTAGTAGTAGTAGTAGTAGCAGCAGCAGCAGAAGTAGTAGTAGTGGTAGTAGTACAGTAGGTCGATGATGATATTACAAAGGAGAGAGACTGAAAGAGAAGTATACAGAGAAAGATAGAGAGAAAGAGTGAGAGAAAGAGAGAGAGAGATAGACAGAGAGAGAGAGAGAAAGCGTGAGAGAAAGAGAGAGAGATGCAGATTATTTAGGCGGCAGGACCCAGCACAAGATCAGCGATGCTGTCAGGGAGTAAACACAGTGGACTAAAGTACCACTTGGCGTCCCAGCCAGGTCTGTATCTTCTGTGCGGATACTTGGATGCAACTGCGTGGATGTAAGCTTTGACAACAGGTTCTATGTTTGCTGTACTTGACGTCTGAACCGCAGTGTAAAATGCACGCACTGGAAAACAGTGTTTTTTTAAAAATTATCTCAAGAAACAAATTACAAAATATTGTTTGGCGTTCAAATGCGATAAGTAAAAATTAAAAGATATTTCTATTCATTTGTGAAAAAATATATATATTTAAAAAAAAACAACAACAACAACAAAACAAAACAAAAATTAGGTATACAGCTCTTCACAACTTTATGAGCCCTCGATGATGTGGTTGTACAAAAGAATCATTTGAATTCCATGGACAGCCAGAAATATCAACCCAGATGTTTTGAAAGAGACGAGGGCTCGAAGACGGCATATTAAGAAACATCAGAAAGAGAAAGTCGTCATTTTTGGGGGAGGGGAGGGGAAGGGGTGGGGGGACCATGTTATGAGAAGAAGAAAACTGGAACATGTTGTTGTGAGCACTGGAGAGATCTTAATAAAAAGCGGCAGAGGAAGACAACGCGAAGCTATTTTTGACATACTTTTTGTCACGGCAAAACGGACCATAATACACTTGAATCAAAACAGGACATGCCACCAATATTTTGTGCTGAAAACAACACATCCCACTAATATTTTGAGCTAACAACGGGACATTTCCCCCTTAATATTTTGAGGTTTAAACGGGACATCTCACCAATATTTAGAGCTGAAAACGGGATATTACAAAAATATTAATATTACATTTCAGTTCACACTACAAATAGAGATCATCGAGGAGACATATGTGATTTGATATGTGATTTAATACGACACATTCTTATAGTATTCTATTATCTTAACCATCTACACTTACCCCTGTTTATTAGCTCAGGACCTCCGTAGACATCCTGTATATCTGGACTGTGCTTGTTGAATGCTTCTTGGACATCTTGTACGATTTTGTCTACGTTTACAATTGGTGTCCGAAAGGCTCCTGGCTCTACGATAGATACTTTAATGTCCTGTTGCGAGACCTCGCGTCTACATCACACAAAAGAGACACGAACAATGACTAAATGCCTTTTTGAGTTAAATACAGTATACAATATACAATATATTTACAACATCAAATCTGGAGTAGGCAGGTTTGTGTCCTGTCTCCTCTTCTCTTCCTAACTAGCATTGATAACATCTGTAAAAAAAACAGCCAAAAAATTACTAAAATATACCAAGGAGATGAACATCCAAAGCCAAAAAATTTCATCAAAGAACTACTATTGGTAGACGACCAGCACAAATTGCTACTTCAGAAACTGAATTGCAAGACCATATACATTATTTAAACCAAATTTACAAAGAGCATAACATAAAAAGTAACGCTAGCAAAACAGATGTCATGACCAAAGAAGGCAAAACAATAAATATCAAATTAACAGAACACCCTCAGAAACAAACCAAGAGCTTCTTCACATACTTAGGAAGCATCAGCTGGCAAAACAGAAGATGAGATCGATGACAGATGTAACAAAGCAAACACACTTCGTGGGTAAATGGCATCAATGCTAAAAAAAAAAAACACGTATCAATAGAAGCCAAAAATGCACTGGATAACACAATCTTATTGCCAACCCTGTGTTGCCAATGCCGGACCTAAAAAATGACAAAGATAGAAGAACAACTACAACTGAAATGAGATTCCTGCGAAAGACTCTCAATATAACAAGAAGTAATAAGATCAGAAACGATGTAATCCGAAAGAAAATAGGGGTAACAGCACCTCTGGATTTCATCAGAAGACAACAGGTGAAATGGTTTGGCTATATAACGCGGATGTGGGTATACAGTATACCACAGCAAGCAATGTAGACCAGGCGGGAAGCGAAGAAGAGGCCGGCCATGCAAGTTATGGACAGAGGGAATTACAGAGTCCCTCAAAATCCCAATTTACGAAGCATACAAACGGGCGCTTTCCTGTAAATTATACTTCATCTAGACACGGCAAGGTACCAGAGGACCAAGATGACATGATGATAACCTATTCGCCTGTGTATACATCAAAGGCAAGCTCGCGCATGTACGTATGTTTGCCTGTTTGTGTATATACGCCATTCGACAATTAAGTAGTGAGTGATTTTATTACAGCCAAGATATAAAGGTCGCCCATGAAGCAGAGCATAGCATCAAAAGAAAGAGTATTCGTGTATGATGTGGAAAAACTACAACCCTGCCAGATCAGCAGACTACAAGTAACCCACCATTTAGTTTAGTTCGTAAGAAGTGCATGGTAAATGGCAAATAAATATTTTAATGTTTTTTTCTGGGTATGTATGTATGTATATAAAGGTCATTAAGGTCAGTTGCGTATCCTTTACAGGACGTTGCAGAACTAACCCTAACAGCCTCTGGCTGTTGTGTGGTTTCTCTAGGCAAATTTACGTCCAGTAGTTTGCCATTGCTTTCTGGGCGGTCGGCTTTCTTGATACCACTGTCGAAACCAACGCAAGGCGCGTGGCCCGCAGCTGGGATCGAACCCGGCATCCCAGCATTACGAAGCGTTCGCATCGACTTAGCCCCAGAGCCGACATATATAGGTCATACATACCAATAAAATAACAATAAATGATGAACTAATTGAAAATGTCACATTTCCTAGCAAAGATGAAGGTCAAATGTACACACCCTACTTACCTTAGTCTTTCTGAGAATCCTTGCACCCCAAACTTTGAGACGGTGTAAGGAATAGATACCACAGCCACACGACCACCAATACTTGAAGTGTTCACTATCCGACCTTGAGATTTCCTGATGAGAGGTAGAAAGTGCCGTGTCACGTCTATAGGTCCCAGAAGATTAACACTGAGGGCCTCCTGAACGTCCTCTCTGCTGCACATCTCTGCCGGGGCAGCTAGGCCTATAATCCCTGCATTGTTTATCAAGGCCCATATTCCTTTAGATGAAATTAACAGGTTATTGTATGTAACATTTTGTAGGTGAATTGTAAATTACTGAAACTAATCATTGTTAAATTATTCCATTTAAGAATGAATACATAAACATGACATACATGCTCACGGTTCGGGCACTACAGTCTGGAAAATCACCACGTTTACAGACACTACTCTCCGAATTGGGAGTCCCCGTGGGGAGCGGCTAGACGCTCACTGCGGATCGGAAGGTCGTGGGTTCGCTACCTGGCGGAGCCGGACTTTTCTTCAAAAATGACCTTGGCTCCTAGGTCGACCCAACCTTGAGTGGGTATCGGGTGCAGTCCCGGGAAGTAGAGGCGGCCGGCGTGATGCTGACCACATCTTCCATCTTGTGCCGTTGGTCTATAAAATATAGGTCTAACCCTATATGCCCTATACGTCTAAAGGCGTGGAAAAGGGTCCGTTACTACTTACCTTTACTTACTCTCCGAATTGGGAAACTTGTGTAAAGTAACTATGCAGTAAATACAAACCCACTGTGGAATCCCCGGAAACAAGAAGGCTGATCTGTTAGCTAAGGTAGGTAAAACTGAAGAACAATCTGGCATACCACTAACTAAGGAAGGTACAACTGAAGAACTATCTGGCATACCACTAACTAAGGAAGGTACAACTGAAGAACAATCTGGCATACCACTAAGGAAGGTACAACTGAAGAACAATCTGGCATACCAGTCTCTTATCAGTAGAGGGAGAGAATAATCACATCAATCAGAAAGTCATCAAAACTGGCGATGACCATGTTATGAACAAACCAGTGCAGGTCATTATTTCATACACTCACACATACAGACATTTTTGCCAATGATAATATTAATCTGGTAATCTGGGAATCTTAGTTTGAGCTTCATAGCAAACGAATCACCCCATAGTTGCTCCGCTCCTGTGCCAACGAAAAACACACAAAATGTTTCTCACAGTCCCTTGTGGAAAGATTGACAGACTGCTGTCTCAGCAAATGCACTAGCATACACACGCATTAAAAGCATACAGTAGCCATCCTAAGTGCTAACACAAACAGTCTGACATAAGAAATGCAGTTCATCATGGATGGTAGCAGAAGTCACCAACAGATCAGCAGTTGCACACGCGATCAATTTTAATCACACAATGGCACCACTAATATTCCAACAACAGACATCGCGCCGTTTTCTGATTCTACAATTCACACCACCACGTTGGTCACAGTCGAAAAACATTCCAAATGAAATCCGCAGCTCACAGTGTTATGCCATGCACTCAGAAGATGGGCGACGAAACTATTCTTTCAGTCTACAAATGGAGCACAAATGCACTGGCCACCGTCTGGCAGAAGCAACAAAATTTGCAAAGCCTCACAACAGTGACCGTGCCTAGCGTCCATTTTGATGATAATATTAGTTACGACCGGGGACGTACGGAGCAGTGCTCTTCTGATTTGTCAACTTTTCCAGCTTGCTTTGTTCCAGGTCCAGACGGGGCCGGACTATTTTCAAAACTGACAGGTCGACCCAGCCTCAAATGGGTACTGTGTAAAGGCTTGGGAAGTAAAGGCGACCGGTGTTATGCTGACCACATCACCACCAAGTATCAACTGGTCAATAAAATAAAGGTCTAGCCCTATATGCACATAAGGCCTGAATGTGTGGAAAAGGGTCCCTCGGTGTCTTCCAAACGTATTACATGATCGTTTTCAGCATGTACAACATGTGCAGCTGCACAGTGTGGGGAAACCTTTGTTGTTGTTTGCTTGAGGAGTGGGGTAAATCTTGAAGACGGTAAAATGTAACTGGGTTAAATAAAAATGTTAATATTTTTATTGCTTTTATCATTATGAAACCAGCAATGGATTATTGTTCTAGCATCACAAAAGTAAAGTACTAATAGTGCACACATCATCTTGAGATGGAACCCAGTGCAGAAGGATGTGTCGTGTTCTTATTCATCCATGGATATGTTGGCATTTCATCGATGTGAACTTAAAAGTTGGAGCATTTTATACTAATATATGAAACTGCTCACGGTGAATCCATTTCATCCATTTATAAAGAAAAGAAAATTGACCACGTTCAACCTACTGCGAGAAGTATCGGTTATAATTGTGGTCTGGTTTCTTTGTGACAGTTATGTTAGATAAGAATTGTTAATTGCAGTAATTTTTGTATTTGATATTTCCTAAAGTGCATTCAGTTGATCAATATCTATAATATTTGCATTTCATGTTTTCGCCGGTAAAGATTTGATAGTTTACTAATACTGACGGTGTGGATGGACGATCTAGGTCAAGCGGTGCATCATATCCAGAGTTGCATTTACATATAAACCTAATAAGCTACATTTTAGGGTAGTATTCTCTGACCTGATTGGGGGAGGGGGTTGGGGAGGTTGAGTGAGTTTTAAGAAGGCTGTCGAGCACTATTGAAATTGATGTCGAGCACTATTGAAATTGATGTCGAGCACTATTGAAATTGATGTCGAGCACTATTGAAATTGATGTCGAGCACTATTGAAATTGATGTCGAGCACTATTGAAATTGATGTCGAGCACTATTGAAATTGAATTTATCTGAACTTGTAAGTATATGTGCCTTTTCCCCGCCTTCAGGCGTGTTGGGAAGATATAGATAGACCTATATTTTCATAGACCAACTGGCACTTGGTGGGTGATGTGGTCAGCATCATACCGGCCGCCTTTACTTCCCAGAACTGCCCCTGGTACCCATTCAAGGCTGGGTCGACCTGGAAGTCAGAGTCATTTTTGAAGAAAAAAAAAATAGTTCAGCTCCGTTAGGAAGCGAACTCAGGACCTTCCGATCGGCAGTCGGGCGTCTAGCCGCCAACGTCACGGTGACTCCCATATTTACTTGTAATAAACCATATCTTAAGAGATATCGTTAAGACAAAACAGTGTCAATAAACAGATATGCATGCAAAAGTCAAGTTCTGGAACAAAGAATACAATCCAATAGTTAACGAACAGCTAGCTACACTTGGGCAAAGATGTTTAGTGACAGTTCCTATCAGTGCTTATATAAGGAGTAGAAAATTATAGGGAAGAGAAAAAGTTGGTAAGAAACAACAATTAGTTTATGTTAGCTTTACAAAATCGATCACAATAAACAAACAAAGGACGTTGCGGCGATGTGCTTACAAGGGGGACATAATTGTCAATATTTGTGGCGAGAGTGGAAATGGGGAGGGGAGGGGCGGGCACTGTGTTTAAAAGCCTGCCTGAATAAACCACTGACCTGTGCCTGGAGGAAGGCTACTTTCTACCTGCTTGACCGCTTGTTGTATACTCTCTGTACTTCTAACGTCCAGCTCAACTGTGGTCACTCGACTGGAACAGCTCTCCCTCACAGACTTGGCTCCCTCTTTTGTTAAACAGCCAGCAAAGACGTGGAAACCGAGCTTGTCAAGTTGTCTGGTGCCGGAGAAGGAGCAAGTATTTTTATGAAGGTTCATTATTTCGACCGACAGTTACAATAGTACACACACATACCACACCGCTATGAAGCTGTCGTCTATTTAGAATACATATCGCTCCGACAAGGCTATTGACCCCAAAAAAAAAGAAACTTTAGAAAACCACTAAATGAATAACTTGTGAAAGCATATTCCTTTCGCAGACTTGAAACTCAATGTTCATTGCACTGAAAATATTACACACAATCACATACCTAATAATGAGTGACAAGCGGTGCTTACACACACATAGAATTGCTTAGGCCTCTACACACACACACACACACACACACACACACACATGAGAAGCGTTTTTTTTAAAAGTAAGTCCATGTTTACAATTTTAAAATAAGCTATCATATACAAAAATGAACTACTACACCCAAAAGTGAACCACACATTTACATTATTTCTCAGCATAGTCACCAGTGACTTCAACACATTTTTTCTTATACTGGCACCAGGTTCTTAATTCCAATGTCATAGAAGTCTGCCGTCAGAGTTTTGAACCCTTCATTACCGCCTGTCTGCAGTTTATCGTCAGTGTCAAACCGCTGGGATACCAGCCATTTCCTTAGGTGCATGAAAAGATGGTAATCATTTAGCGCCAGATCAGGGCTGTAGAGCAGGCGGTCAACCAATTCCAAGTGAAATTCTTTGCAACAATTGAACGGTTCCATCTGCGACGTGAGGTCCAGCATCGTCGTGAAAAAGCACAACTCCAGAGAACAGCAACCCACATCTTTTGTTTTGGATGGGACATCATTTTTATTTTTATAAATCTAAGGTTTCGCGTGCACAAATTTCTGAGATAATAGCTGAACTCAGATTTCTCCATAAACAAAAGATTGACATAACCGATGATAACCCTGACAGAATCCAGTTGCTATACCTGATCTCACAGATACTTGGCGAAATTAAGGCTTTGAAAGAAGACAGGCTAGAACCAGTCTCACAGCAAGCAAAGTGGCTAGCAGAGGATGAACAAACGCAGAAAAACAAGCGAGAAATGACTCCGAATCTCAAGGCTGAAAAAAAGCAGCAGAAGAGGCGCGCAAACAAGAAAAAAAAGGGGAGAGAAGAAAGGAGATTGCAGTACTCAAGAAAGCCCGAGAGTGCTCCTATAAAGAAGTCGCCCTACTTGTGCAGTCAAAAGCAGAAGCCGAAGCAGCAGAGCTAGCGGCCAGAACGGAGCGTGTCCTACTAGAGAAGGAGAGAGAGAGATCTCCAGCAAAGCGGCAAAGAAACCAAGTATCAGCAGGGCTGACAAATGTACATCCACCGACAAAATAACGCAAAAGGTTGACAAAAGCACAGCCACCGAAACCGAAAGCACAGACTCAGATAAAGGAACGGTTACTGGTGACGAAAGCCTTGAGAGCATGGAGGCCAACTTTAAAGAACTGCTCCGAAGTGCGAATGAAAAGATGTTCCCACACAGTCTAGAGGTGAAAGCAGTATCACTGCACCTAATCTGAGACCAGGACGAGCAGCAAGAAGAGCAACGCCTATAAGATAGTGAGTTCAGAACAAGACGTGATATGAACTACAGACTATCTGAAAAAGCGAATACAGCCTACTTCATACTACTAGACAAAAGAGAAAAAGCACGGAGCCTAACAACTGGTGATGAAACAGAGAAGCAAGAGGAGTGGAGCACACCACAAGGCACAAACTGTACAATCGAGGCAGACTAGCACGCCACCAGTACTAGAAGCCGCATTGACCCTCCCCTGGATAGCCAGCACCCCCAACCCACCTGTTCCAGCGCCGCCCCAGGCAAATTGCTAGTCCTTCTCAGGACCAGCAGGAAGGAAACAGCTGACAAAAATCCACCCAATCCGGCAAATCATTCAGCCTAGAATCCGACTCGACGACCAGAGGTACCAGGAGGAGATGCCCTTTCAGAAGAACGCAAGCACTGCAACCACAGGAGATCCTACCCCCCCCCCTCCGCCATTCCCGTTCCAGGCCGCCCAGGCAAAAAATGGCAGTCCTTTTCAGGGAGGCCTGATCCACTCCCGAAAACTGGAAACAGCCAATAAAAAACCTGCCAAGCCAGACAACGCTGACATGATGGAAGCTAAGAAATGAAACTTGGGTGACAAATAAACAAAATCCAAATCAGATAGTAAAGAACCAGTCCTCAGTGTAGCAGACCCTCGGACGGCTCAAAGAGGACGAAGTATGAAACTTTTTTTTTTTTTTTTTTTTTTTCAGATTTAAAATGTCATAAAAACGGGAAAGTTCCAAAAATTCGACAGACAATGCAAAATTTTTGAAGTGACGATTTTCCCTAATTTGTTGATTCACTTCTTTGACCAAATCATCGGTCACCACACTCTTCCGACCACTAGATCCTTATCATGGATATTTATTCGCCTTTCTTTAAACATTTGACACCATTTCCTAACCATACTATCAGTCATAACATCTGGCCCATAAATATCAATGAGTTGCCTGTGAATTTCTGCAGCATTTTTGTTTTTTGCTAAAAAAAAAAAAAAACAGATCACAGCACGAGCCTAGCCGCTGGAGGGAGTTTTTTTTTTTTTGCACTCGTTATAAATCACTCAACTACTGGACGTCAAGTTGCCTAGAAAAACCAGAACAGCCAAAAAATACTTGGTTGGTTCTGCAATGTCCTATAAAGGATACGGAACCTTAAAAAAAAAAAAAATCACTCACATGCATCAATGAGTTGCATCAAACAAGATATCGACAGTAAAAAAAAAAAAATAGCACACTGCTAGCTAATAAACCCAATAAACATACTGCATTTCTACATTTACGATTTCCATCTCTGTTTGTTTCTAGCTGCGGTCAAAACGGGACTTACTTAAAAACTCGCCTCGTATGTATATATATATATATATATATATATATATATATATATATATATAATAATATATGTGTGTGTGTGTGTGTGTGTGTGTGTGTGTGTGTGTTTGTGTGTGAAAGAACCCTCTGTAAGTTAACCAGCCATTTTAAAAGTGGAGAAGGTTATAAAAAATATGAAGCAGGGGAAGGCCCTGACACAATAATCATCATCATGTAGCAGGTCCTTTGCAGAACGTTGCTCTTATCACTGTCAACCTGAAAGAAACTCGGTTTCTCGCCAGCTCTCCCGCCTCATGTACTTTCATATTCGAGGAGTCACTTATATCCTGTACACAGCTTCGTACTGGTCGTCCCTGCCCCTCTTTCCTGGTACCATGCCTTTTGCTATTATTTTTTCCAATCTGCCATGGCGCTTGATATGACCAAAATATTTCAGCTTCCGAGACATGATACTGTTTATTAGCCAGTTTAGACACACTAATAGAATTGTTAAAAATCATTATCAAACTTTGACGTTGAAATAGTCAATGTAATAGGCAATGATATATATTACACTGATTAATTCCAAACGACCTGATGACATATTTTCGTCACACTGTCCAACAAGTCACAAACTGCCGATTCTGAAGACTACAGAACGTTTAGTTTAATGAAACTATGATACTTCTCAAGATCATACACATAACAAAAAACAAAATTAAACATAAAACAGTTTGAGTTTTGGAAAAGTAGCAGCACTAGGGAAACTATACTTTTTTTTAAGGAGGCTAATTGAAAACTATCTAGAAGTTCAGAAACATATTTGTGCATGTTTTATAGATTACAAGAAGACCTTCGAATTGAGTCTAGAAATGTGGATTTATAGCAGAAGAGGTCTTAGTTCATGGAAACAAAACAATTAAACACATAGGTTCAGGGAAGGCTGCGGAAAAAAAAAAGAGTTGCTGAAAAAAAAATCAAATGAAATATTTCGGCAACATTAAAGGACATAACGCTGTTTAAAAAAAGAACGCACTCAAGGGAAAATTCGAGGGCAAGAGAGTACGATGTGGACAGATTCAAGTAGGAGGACAACAACAAGAGATGGACACACAACAATATGAGAGAGTGTACAACCAAGACAAGAGACAGGTAGAGGTTGAGATCGATTGACGCCAACCTTCCATGTCGGGGCAGTACTCGAGCCTGTCTCTTCTGACCGCATCAACACTTCAAGAGTCCTTTTCAGGGCTACTTGGTGCCAGCAATGCTAAGCCATTCTATGTGGTGCACAAAATAGAAATAGAGTTGAGGGACCAAGGTCTCATAGTACTAGTTGAGCATAATAATAATGTACGTAATGGCAACAAGTAAAATAGTATATATTTTTGAAATAATATCAATAGTATAAACACGTACTTTTAAAAAGAATGTCTTCTGTAAAAAAAAAAAAAAAACAAAAAAAACGCAAAGTTATCCAATGGCACGTTTTTTTTAGTTTGTAAATAAAATGTCGTACTCGGGTATGTGAAAAGCAGACTCAAATGTTGTTTACCGTGTCCAGTGGACATGTGGGCGTGAATTGCGTGGGGTTTTTGTAATAATTACAACGCAGTGGTCGATTGTGTTTAAGACCATATATGTGAGCATAGCTCACGATGCGCGCACGAGAAAGCAACTCAATTTGCGGTGAACACTGTTCACTTCCTACGCAATTGAAACCTTATAAAAGGATAACGCTAAAACGATCAGTTCATTTTCAAGCAGTCACGAATGCCGCCTCTATCGATAAATTTAAGGAATGCTGCTATTGGCCAATTGCAGGCAGGAGAAAGTCAAAGTCAGGCTGCCAGCCATCTAAACGTGCACCAGATTACAATCAGTCGAATTTGGCACCGGTTCCAAGCCACTGGCTTAGTTGAATTCCGACATCGCAGTGGACGACCCAGAGTGACAACAGCAGAGAAGAATCGCTTTATTCGGTCTCGTCACCTCAGAGAATGGTTTACAACAGCTTCCTCAACTGCCTAGGCCTTGCCTCCAGGACGTAATGTGTCTGATCAAACTGTTCGGAACAGACTGCATGATGTTGGACTTCGGGCTAGAGGACACCGAGGACTGTCATTACGCGTCGCCGCCGCCAAAATCAACTTCTTTGGGCCAGTCAACATCGTCCCTGGGCAAGTGAAAATAAGTGAAGACGTGTCTGGTTCAGTGACGAATCTTTTTTTTTAGTCGCAACGTCATGATATACGTGGTAGGGTCTAACATAGACAAAATGAAGGTTCAGCCCAAAATTGTGTTGATGAAGCTCTGCTGCACGGTGGTGGAGGTGTAATGGTATGGGGAATGATCAGTTACAACGCAAGGAGTCAATTGGTGCAAATTTAAGGAAGCTTGAATGCGCAACGATAGGTCCATGAAATTCTTCCACCATATGACTTTTCATTTTGGAATGCCAACAGATATCTTTTTTAACAAGACAACACCAGACTCCATTCTGCACAGCTGACCACGTAGTTTCTGGCTGCCAGTAACATTCAAACTCTTCCCTGGCCATCCCTGTCTGCAGACATGAGTCCATTTGAGCACCTGTGGGATGAGCTGCAAAGACGTGAAACGTTGCTCCAGCCAATGGTCATGATCTGTTCCAGGCACTCCATGAAGAGTGGGCAGCCATCCCACAGGCCCACATCAGACATCTGATCGCATCCATGCCCAGTAGATGCCAGTCACTGATCCACGCAAGAGAAGGCCACACACCATAACTAACGGGAAAGGCTACGCTTAAAAACTATCGTGACCCAGATGCAAAAAAAAGGTGTCAATTGATTGGTGAAACCCTAAGGTATTCATCTGTGAAATTTGAGTAATTTCACTTACTGCATTACAAAGATGCAGAATGTCAACATTGGGACTATGTTTGTTCCTTTCAGTGACTATCCGGTTGTTGTTTTTTTTTTTTTTAACAGTAGGTTAAAGGGTAAATTTTACTCTCGTCTTCCCATTAGCACACAGCTACACACTATATCGCTTCTGATTGGACGGCCTACTGAGCACCTTACTCCTGACAGGTCGGCCTCGAGCGATCCGACTTCCACACAAGGTCACAGGGATTTTCCGCACTCGCACTCATACCGCGTGTTGTAAATTTCGCTATGCCAGAGCTTTTAACACTTCTAAAACATTTAGCTACTGGGTCTAACACACAGCGCCCCTAGAGAGTGACAAAAACTATGTCAAATGCCGTCTCTTTCTTAAAAGTTAAAACGTAAATGCCAGACAAAAACAGACTACGACACCCATAACCTTGACCATGGTAAACTAGTCCAACCAACTAATCAATGCAGTTGCCCTACAACTGGTGATGTGTTTATGAAGAGAGCAGTAAAACATTTTCCGGTTAAAGGACCCTCTTTTCTCCACTTGTAAAATTACTTTGCATGTGGATCCTCACACATCCTCCTTAAAACTGGGGGGGGGGGGGAGGGGGATCTGTCTATGGTATAAGCCTCTAGGTTCAAGCTAATCCTGTGTAGTATTTATGTATGTATGTGTATGTGAGCGCCCGGGTGTAAAACAGAATTCACATCACATACTATGTATACGAACAAACAGACTGGACTCACTTGGCTGCGAGGTGTCCAAATCCAGAATCACATCCAGTAATAAACACATACTTGTCCGTTATGTTGCCTACTTTCAGTGAATGCATGATCTTGTCTACAACGTAATAAATGATTGTCGCAGTGAGTAATGCGGCGCCTGTTGCTATCCTGAACATGGCTATGGCTGTTTCTGAAATCAAAGATATACTGGCATCAGTACCGTAGTTAGGATAAATGACGCCCTTGTGTAGTAATTTTTTTTAACGCCCCATCTTCTCTCAGCTTAAAGTCAGCAGAGCTATTTTAATGGCAAGAGGATAATTCAATTAGGCTTTCAAAATGATAAAAGCAATATAAATATAAATATGTTACTACTACCATAAAAACGTAAAGTAAAGATCCCTTTTCACGTTTTTAGGCGCATCGGGCATATAGCAATAGCGCCCATATTTTTACAGACCAATCAGCATTAGGTGAGTAATGTGGTCACCATTACGCCGGCTGTCTTTACTTCCCCAGGACAGCCATCCTGGTACCCATTTTAGGCTGGATCGACCTGCGACGCCCCACACCATGATAAAAATCCGCTTAGGCAACAGTGAGTTTCGATCGCGGTACGTTACGTTGGAATTACGAGTCGGACTCACAACGCCTAAGCCACGGACATCACACTAATACTATAGTCGCTTCCAAAAGTCGTGGCCTCAAACTAACAAATATCTCGAAAACTCCACTACGTATCAACACGAATTTGAGTCTGTGGTCGTAGATTTCTCATGTCCTTATGATTTCATAATTTACATTTTCCTAGATGCTGCTGTTTTCTTACAGCGGCGAATTTCTTTGATCTTTGTAGGGCTAATAATTTGTGTACCCCTTTAAAAAATGTACAGTAATTGACAACAAATCGAGTACTTTTCGTTTTAATATTCAAAATAGGCGCGCCTTAAAAATAAGCGACAGCTATCAGAGAGAGCAATAGAACATGATAAGACCTGTTTGTTGACATTCATAGACCAGTAAAAAGCCTTCGATAGAGTCGACAGGAATATGTTGTGGGAATGTATGGGGGAAAGGGGAATCAGCAATCATCTCATTAATATTTGCAAAAGCCTATACAACTGTAGTAAATGTTGCATAAGATCGAAGGCAGGATTGTCAAGAACTTTTATAGTGAATTCTGGTGTGCATCAGGGCTGTGTACTATCGCCACTTCGTTTTATCACATACATGGATACTATATGTAAGGAAACGAAATTTAATCATGAAGAAGATATTACAGAATTACTATTCGCCGACCACCAGGTTCTCATAGCAGAAAGTACGGAATGCCTACAGAACCATCTAAATCAAATTATTAACAAAGGGGAGAAAAAGGAAAATAAACACTACGAAGACAGAGACAATGGTGATATGAAGACAGAAAGACAATTTAGAAATGATATAAAAATAAAAAATAAAAACAACGTCTTAAAACAAACAAAATAATTCAATATTTGAAACTGGACAGAGAAATTTGCTAGAGATGTGAAAAAGCTAATCAACCACCGGGGCAACTATTTCCCCTGTTGACACACAAGCAGATACCCTGGAGTACTAAAGTGAATCTTATCAGAACTATTTATTAGCCAACACTATTATGCTATCAGTGCCAAACGTTGACACTTACATCGTGTAATGAACGTAAAATTGTGACATCAGAGATTAAATGCTTTAGAAGAGCTGCAGGAGTTTAAAGGAAAGACAAAATACGAAATCACGAAAATGCTAAGAATAAAGCCAGTCTTACAGGCCATCAAAGAACAACAAATGAAGTGGTTTGGACACCTGACACGAATGCCCTGGTACTATCCGCCACAGCGAGCCACACTAAAACGTTACAACGGGTATAGAGCGAGCTGAAAACCTCGGAAAACATGCAGTGATGGCATTAAGAACAGCCTTACAAAAATGAACATCAATCTTAATAGTGCTCTTGACAGAGCTCATCAACGAACCTTACATCTCCCCTCGACACTTAGCTGAGGTACAAGGTGGAAGAGAAGAAACAGAAGAAGAAGAAGAAGCGCGCCTTAGTTTCTCGCACAGATTACCTTAAAAACAGGGATCATTTGATATTTTGCCAAAGTTCACCTCAAGCCATTTACTGTAAAAATAAAAGTTATTTATACTTTGAATAGGTGTCTTTTTTCATATACCAGAACAAAAATGGGACATTAAAAGCTAGATTTGTGTTTGCATTATAATTATTTCCTAGAAGAATTTATTATTAACATGTTGCATGCCAAATTCCAACAATAAGCACTGAACGGTAACTGGGTACAGATTTTTAAATTTTGGCAGGACTTTTAAAACCGACCATAGTTATATTTTGCGGCCCCCAATATGTTGCCTCCCGGTACAGCTGCATAAGTTGCGAACGTCTACATACGGCCATGCTTCGCGTAGTGATCAACTATACGACTTTCAAAATCTCGGTAGATGCGGGGAAAACAGAAGTGTAGTGGGGAAACAGACTGACAATTACACATTTTTAAAACATCATGACGCAGAGAAAAAAAAAAACGCCATAAATACTGACAGACAGATTTTTTTTTTTTTTATGTATTGAGATAGATATGTATATTGACAGGTATCAGAGTGTTTATTTTGACAAATAAAGAAATATTTACACGCGATGTGCATGGATAGGTATGTGTGCGTGTGTATGTGCGTGTATGTATAATATACAGCAGAGACGGACTCTGCCTCAGTCGGACGGCGCTCACGGGCCACAAAGGTCAAACAAGTCAACAATCTAGAATTATACAATGTAAATTCTTTCGCACACAAGTCAACACAATCCAAGTTCATCCAAGGAGTGATTCAAACACGGCTACGATAGCCAGGTGCAGTTTTATTGACATTAAACTTTTTTTGCACTTCGGCAATCATTTTGAGGATGCAGTATATATCCATATAAAGTAGACAGTTATGAACAGATGAAGCAAGGAGTTAGACAAGGATGTGTTTTGTCACTGGATCTCTTTTCTCCTTATAGTTAAATAATAATCAGGGAGGCCAAGGATAGACCATGAAAACTAGTTGGAGTTTATAATATAAACAGTCTGTAGAAGTGAAAGTGCTTATCAAAGTCAATAAATTCAACTATTTGGGGATATTCATAACATGAGATGGACGACGTGTGACAGAGATTAAGAGCAGAACTGGCCAGGCGAAGGCGGTATTTCAGAAGATAAAAAGTGTCTTTTGTAATAAATTACTCTAATTAAACATCATAAAACGAGTACTGAAATGTTACATCGAGCCTGTTCTGTTGTATGGTAGTGAATCTTGGAATGTGAGCAAACAAATTAAAAAGAGTCTGGGGGCACATAAGATGTGATTCTTGTGAAGAATGTTGCGAATACCTTAGAATAAACTATCAATTATTGCGTGGAAATGGCTAATAAAAGTATAACTTTATATACAACAATGAGAAGGAGACGAAAAAAGTTCTTTGGTTATATGAGGGAAAACGGAGAACTGGAAAATATTGTGACAACTGAAAAAATCACGGGTAGAAGAGGCAGACCAAGAGAATTGATGATGGATGGCTAAAGACAATGGCGTTGAGGAAAATCATCAGTGGACCTGATCCAGGAAACAAAGACCAGATCTGTGGAGATGCGTGAAAGGCTACGCCAGCCGGCAAGGCACTTCATAATTAGTACACACACATATACACACACATACACACATACATATATTCACACGCTGTCATCACCGTATATTACAAACAGGATAGCTTGGCTTGCTTTGCGGAAACAAAAGTCGTCAACTTCAACCAGTATTCCCGAAGGGGGAGCTATTGGTTATAACTGTGACTAGGTTATGTGTGTGTGCGCCATATAAAATAGCTTAGCATTGCTCGAAACGAAGTAGTTCTGAGAAGAACTCTTGAAATGTTGAAGCGATTAAAAGAGACAGACCCAGATACTGTCCCTACCGGCGACGAAGTCAGCTACCGGCCAGCCTCACCGTGTAAAGGTTCAGGATAGATTACAATCTGAAGGATTTACACATCAATGATAAGAATAAAAAGATCAGCTGAAATTGTAATTTTGTAACATCGGATTTAACAAATAAGCTGCTATCTATATTTGTTTTTGTTTCTGTGTTTGGTAGGTGAAAAGAGGGGTGGGGGGGGGGGGGGTGGTCCTCCGTGGCGAAGTGATCAAGCCATTTGCCTCTCGCTCCGAAGGTCGTGGGTTCGCGGAAACCCGGTGTTTGATTCCCTGAGGGGGGATGATTGTTCTTTTTCCCTTAAAAGGGTGTTGCGCCGTTCAGTTCACGAGTTCAATTTTTACTGAGATCCATGGTATGGTCGCCAGAGCTACGGAATTCGTGCTCTGTATGGCGATTTCGGAAAGCGGTTAGCCCTTCTGCGGAGAGAGAGAGACCGAGCCATATGGGATAAAACCCAGTGCAATGAAGTCGAGCATTTCGACTTTAACGCTGTGTTTGGTTAGCTGTCAGGTGGGCCGAGATCCATCTTGTGGGTCGCGGGTGTAAAACAGGTTGAGGAACACTGTTCTAGTGCACACGAGCAAGTCGGTGCACAGCCATTCTCGTGGGCAGATGTAGATCCAGAACAGCTGCCGAAGAATATATAGTTAGATCTTGCTGTTAGAAGACTATACACTTGTCTAAATAAGCACTACAACAGGAGACTAAATCAAGACTACTGAAAACACAGCATCGTCTTAACGGCAACACGTCCATTAACTTACAAAAATGACAGTTAAACGCTAGACTTCACTACCCAGCATAGTAGGATTGAGTTCAAAACTGAAATAACTTAAGAGTTGGTCGAAGGTTCATATATGTAAACGAAGCTTGGCTCGAGTGTACACACTTTATACAAATTTATATCGTTGATCTTGACTAGACACTACCCCCCCCCCCCCCCTCCCCCCACCCTCTTTTTAATTATTATTTTCTAGCGGTGTTTCTCGCTTCGCATATAATTGTATGGAGGAAGAAGCACAAACCGTGACTGAGTTTGCTCATGTGTAACGCCACAAGTTGGCCGTAGTCACATCTACACATTATCATCACATTTTATCTACTAAGTTCAATACAGAGTCGACACACAACAGAGTATACAGGGCTCCTGAATCTAAGAAGTTTGAAAACCACTGTATAAAAACTCAACTGCGTAGATTGTGTTATGATTTGCTACTACGTTGTGACCTGAATTACGTGATTCATTATACATTTTCCGCTTTTTCAAAGCAAAGCAAAATGGACCCTGTTTTCGTATTTCAGCTATGCGAACTTTTTGGGGAACAGTCCAGGTGAGGCGCAGCAAAGAAAAGAAAACACAAAGGCAATGCTTTACGTCTGCAGTCACTGGCCAAATCGCAAGTGACATTTGTCTTATCTTCCACTTCGGCCTTCAAGGGTTATCTTTGTGAGTTAAGTGCTCTCTCTCTCTCTCTCTCTCTCTCTCTCTCTCTCTCTCTCTCTCTCTCTCTCTCTCTCTCTCTCGTGTTGTACCCCACCAGGACATCACACAAGCGATAAACACCCGATGACACAAAGTGCCACCATGTAGATAAGGATCACCTGTGGAGAGGTCCCAGAAACCCCTTTCAGCCGTTAGGCCATATTTATGGCCCGGCTATATTCAGGGCCCCCGGTAAAAGCCAGGGTGGGGCTTCAGATAACGAAAAATGGCATCCCACATGGGGATAACTAAGCTACAAGTTAAGTGCTTCCACGACGCCTTTATAAAGAGATGAATCACATAAACCTAATCAATAAATCAGCGTGTCCTTTACAGATCGTCGCTCTCTTCTCGCAAGTCTGAAAGTCTTTCTTTCTCTAATGGGTTCTCCAGCCCTATGTGCTTTCATAGCCAACGCATCTTCAGTGTCCTGTACCCACCCTTGTGGAGGTCGGCCTCTGTCTCCTTTCTTCGGAAACTGCACTCCACCCACCCCCTCACCGTTCTATCCAGACCGCCATGCCATTTAACATGTACAAAATACATCCAGCTTTCGGGAGCGGATTTTGTTTACGAGCAAATTCTCCTTGATGTTCAGGTCATGCAGGATGTCGACGTGTTTCGTCTTCTTAGTCCGCGGTATTCTAAAACTGTTTTCGTATTATTTCAGTTTATTCGCCCCGATTTTCGTCTTCAAAGACTGACCGAGAGTCACCCGAATTACGTCTATATAATGAATGAAAGAATGAATCAACAACCTACATCTTGTCCCTTGCCAGTTGCAACCTGATTAAAAGCTCGCCTGTTTTCCCTTGTCGGTAGACAAACTTCCAGATACTATGTTTACTTACAGCTGAATCATTCTCTCCAGGTGTGGATGCTCTGTTCTGTTGTCATCTTTTACTTGATTCCAGTGAGCCTTTGCCACATCCACTTTTACTTCCTTATTTTACACTTACCTTTCGACTTTCAATGATTTATTTCTATACAACAAGACTGTGTTTACACGGATGACAGAATGATACAAATGATATACATGGAGATAGATTAAAGAAGAAGCAGAAAATGATGCTAGTGACATTTTGGCAATGACAGCTCTTAGGAGGACGGAGGATAGGAAAAAGGAGACGTTGACCTAAGGAAATTAGGACAGTAGAAATGGAAATAAATGTAATAAATTACTCTAATTAAACATCAGAAGACGAGTTTTGAAAAGTTATATCTAGCCTGTTCTGTTGTATGGTAGTGAAACTTGGAATGTAAGCAAACAATTTAAGAAGAGTTTGGAGGCTGGTGAGATGTTGTTCTTGAGAAAAATGTTGAGAATACCTTGGACTCCCAGAATAACCAACATTGAATGCTGGAAATGACTAATGAATGTAGAACATTGTGTACAACAATGAGAAGTAGACGAAGTTCTTTGGTAGAAGCGGCAGAGGCAGATCAAGAGAACTGATGGTGGATGGCTTAAGACAGTGGCATGGGGGAATTCATCGGTAGAATTTATCAAAAACACCAAAGACCGTGGATCTGTGGCGACGCTTAAAGGCCTACACCAGCTGGCGAGGCACTTAATGATGATGAGAAATGGAAACGAAAGAATACAAAATGACATGGGATGTTATAGGCAGAAAAGCAGCAGACTAACAGCAATGGAGATCATTTGTAAATGTCTTTGTGTCAACAGCAACATAAAGAGGATATAATAGGCAGAGACACACAAGCAAACAGAACAACAGACATAGAGCTGGAGCTATCCTCTGGTTCACAGTTATACAGGTTATACATTTGGTAAGTATCATAGTGGGTAGATATGTAGACAGACACATAATGATAGACCAAGCAACAGACATACACTCACACATCTATATATATGTATAAATATGTCCGTCTGTTTCACTCTCTCTCTCTATATATATATATATATATATATATATATATATATAGAGAGAGAGAGAGAGAGAGAGAGAGAAAGAGGGAGAGACAGACAGACAGACAGACACACAGGCAGCAGGCAGGTAGGCAAAGAGATAGACAGACAGAACGAACGAACTAACAAACTAACTTTATTTCCAAAGGGTCGAAAATTGGACACTTAGATCTGTTTTACATTCGGCAGCCATTACAAACATATTCTTCTCCCTTAAAGGGTATTTTATATATCAAGCGCATTATGTTCATGTATCAAAATTCGTAGTATTTCAATTTAACATCTACACACAAAAGGTCATGGAGGGCAAATGCAAACCTTCACATAAACATGCAAGAAGTCACACACAACGCAGACGCATACGAGGCAGAAAAACGAGCTATAAGGTCACAAACACACACACAAATACACAAACACATACACAGAGGCGCATACACTGACAACACACACACACCGACACAACATATACTCACAGACACAAAACGCCCACAGACACAATACATAGTCAATGACATACCACACACACAGACAAGACACACACACACACACAGGCACACAAAAGCACACAGTTTCAACACACACACACACAGGCACACAAAAGCAAACAGTTACAACACACACACACAGGCACACAAAAGCAAACATTTACAACACACACACACAGGCACACAAAAGCAAACATTTACAACACACACACACAGGCACACAAAAGCAAACATTTACAACACACACACACAGGCACACAAAAGCACACAGTTACAACACACACACAAACACAACACAAAAAACCACAATACACAAAACACATACACAAAGTCACAACACACACAGGCACACAAAAGCAAACATTTACAACACACACACACAGGCACACAAAAGCACACAGTTACAACACACACACAAACACAACACACAAAACCAAATACACAAAACACATACACAAAGTCACAACACACACAGTTACAGCGAGAGATTTCTAAATCTAATGATGGCATGATAAACCTGTAGGTAACAGCTCGGGCAAATACGCTGAACGATCGATCGACTCGTTGCATAGTCTTTTTAAAGACGTCGCCTACTAACCCCAGCGTTTATAGACTGTTGTAAATTTACTAAGCCGTTTTGTGTTCCGTAGTTTTCCATTGCAACCGCCAGGTCGACGCTGTCAGTGTCGGAATTGTGAATCTGTGTTTTAACCCCATAAGCCACAAATGCCTATGGACTGGTTGATGCGCGGCTTATATTATCATCATCACGTTCCTTGCCGAATGGCGTGGGCGATGATGCCTGTACATAATCTGCGATCTTTAACTTTCGTGTGGCATACCGCCATGCCATTAAAAAAAAAAAAAAAGGCTGTCAAGAACCGTCTTGCTTTGTCGTCCTCTATTTCTGTTTGTCACAGATCTTTCCAGTAGTCTCAACATGAGCCGGTTTCTTTCTTCTCGTAACATAACCTAAATATGATGACTGTCTTTTTGTAATGTTTGTGATTAAACTGTGTTCGAGGAATTTAAATATTTGGGTGCAATTTTCACATCCGACAGAAAACTGGACAGAAAAATTAGCTCGAGATGTGCCAAAGCTAATCAAGTAATAGGGCAAGTAATAGGTAATGCAGGCTATCAAAGAACAACAAATGAAGTGGTTTGGACACCTAACAAGAATGCCCTGGTACCATCTGCCACGGTGAGCCACACTAAAACGTTACAACGGGTATAGAGCAAGTGGAAGACCTCGAAAAACATGGAGTGATGGCATTAAGAACAGCCTTACAGAAATGAACATCAGTCTTAAAAGTGCTCTTGACAGAGCTCATCAACAAACGTTACATCTCCCCCCGACACTTCGATGAGGTAAAGGTGGAAGAGAAGAAGTAGAGTCCTCGCCTCTCAAAACATCTAGGTTTCTCCATTTTTTCATTTTAACCTGTCGCTGGAATTATACGGCTACTTCTGTAAAATCACATTTTTAAAGCATCAAGAAATTGTTTGGCTTGTTTATTAATTGTCCAGAATGAACAGCCATATGTTAAAGCTGGTTCTAAGTAAGTAAAAAAGTAAAGGACCCTTTCCACGCCTTTAGGCGTATAGGGCATATAGGGCTAGACCTATATTTTTATAGACCAACGGCACAAGATGGGTGATGTGGTCAGCATCACGCCGGCCGCCTCTACTTCCCGGAATTGCACCCGGTACCCACTCAAGGCTGGGTCGACCTGGGAGCCAAGGTCATTTTTGAAGAAAAGTCCGTCTCTACCAGGGAGCGAACCCACGACCTTCCGATCCGCGGCGCGCGTCTAGCCGCTCTGCCACGGCGACTCCTGGTTCTAAGTACCTTGGTAGAATTATTTTTCTAGCCCCCAGGGACATGGATTTATTGCATAAAATGTTTTTCTCTTTATAAAATGCATGTCTAACCTGTCATACTCTGTTCTTTATTTCTGTGGTACACCTTCTGTTGTCCGTGTGCCTAAATATCTAAGCTGTTACTGATTTAAAAAGATATGTATTCGCAGATACCTGTAATTACATGTTTGAGTTGTTTTACGAACAGATGTCACGACAATTGGGGCTTTCCCATGCGCGTGCAGTTATATTCATGCCCGCGCAGTTAATTTCAGCAGCCATCGCGGTGTGTTTTTTTTTTTTTTTGTTAATGGTGAAAGTTGCCTGATGTCAAGGTTGAGTGTCGTCTACATCCTTTAGTGATAACCTTTCGTTAAAAAAAAATTTACAGACTGAGATTATCAGTTCGTACTTTCGCATTGTTAACGTGTTGCAAAAGCGACTTGAAATTATCTGCTTTGTCATGCATCAGTTTACTACTACGTGGTGCCGAACGAGCCGGTCTGCCTGCTTGTTTAATTTGCAAACACTGTCGCTTCTTTCAACTCTACAAGAACCATTCCTATTTTCACATTTCTCGGCATGCCTGGTAAGTCGGTTACATCATCATGTAGCAGGTCCTTTGCAGAACGTCGCTCTCAACACAGTCTGCCTCAAAGAAACTCGGTCTCTCGCCAGTTCTCCCGCCTCGTGTATTTCCATACTCAAGGAGTCACTTTTATCCTGTGCCCATCTTCGTGTCGGTCGGCCCCTGCCCCTCCTTCCTGGTACCATGCCTTCTGCTATAATTGTTTCCAATCCGTCGTGGCGCTTGATATGACCAAAATATTTCAGCTTTCGAGAAAGGATGCTGTTTATTAGCCAATCTTCCTTGATGTTCAGATCTTTCAAGATGTCAATATTTCTCATCTTCTTTGTCCAAGATATTCTGAGAATTTTTCTATAGCATTTCAGCTCAAAAGCCCCTATTATCTTTTTTAAGGACTGAGAGATAGTCCACGACTCACATCCGTATGTAGCCACCGGAAAGATGCATGCTCTCAAAATTCTAATTTGTATCTCCTTGCTGGTGCTTAAGCATAGACTTTTAAAACTGTTCAATCTTTGCATTGCTATGGCCATCCTCCTTTTAATTTATGTCAAACAGTCTCTATTTCTGTTTATTATACAGCCTAGATATTCAAAGTTTGTGACATTTTTTATTTCTTCATCATTTATTGTTATTTTTGGGTGACAGCCAGTTTTATCTGTGGACATTATTTTCGTTTTCTTTAAACTCAAGAACAAATTTTGATTTTCATTGTGCTTTTGGACAGACAATATTACATTTTCTATTCCCTTTAGGCTGTTCAAAAGGAGGACTGTGTCATCTGCTTAGCGGAGTTCCGGAATAGGGCTGCTCCCAATTTTGAGTGGATCATAACTGTCACAAGTCTGGTCATTTTTGACATTTCTTATTATATTTTCTGTGTATATATTGAATAGGTATGGTGAGAAAATGCACCCCTGCCTTACCCCCTTTTGCACCTCAAACCAATCAGATGTTTCACCAGCTGCTCTGATTTCTGCTTGTTGTTCATGATAAAGATTTTCAATTAAATGCCCTTATTGCGCTGGAAACCCCATACTTTTCATAATAGTCCACAGTTTGTGGTGTTGAACACAATCAAATGCCTTGCTATAATCAATAAAACAAGCATAAAGATCTACGTTGTATTCTCTGCATTTTTCAAAAGTTATTATCATATTAAAGATGTGATCCCTAGTCCCTCTACCCTCTCTGGGAAGAGGAACTAGAATAAAGTCGGTTACATTGATACAATATATTTTATATATATATATATATATGCAGGTTGTTCTCCAGATAGCAAGAAACTACAGTGTCTGTTGCCAGCTCCATCCTCAAACGTAGTTCATAAAGTTTTTTAACACTTTCTTTATTGTCGATACTAAAACTGTTCCAATAATTCACTCCAAACACGGGAAATCCACATGTAACGGGTCAGTCTAATGTTTCAGGAGGTGGCAGAGAGACGCCGCCGGAAGAAGAAACGCGCCAACAAAAGAAAACCCGCCAAAGTCTTGACAACGGTTGGCAACGCTTTGGAAGACACACAAAAAGCGAGGAAAGCCGCTCTTACAACCCTCGAAAATATTGGACTGTCCGGTGACGTCATTTGGGGGTGAATTATTGGGATAGAACCCAACTTTTTTTTAAAGACTGTGTTTGGGACATGTTGGATTAGGTGGTCTTGAACCTGAGGATTTGATTTCGCGTGGCTAGTGCAGTCGCCACGGACTCTACAGGTTAGTATTTTATTGTTTTGCCCCAACAGAAAAAAAAATCGTTACTTTACCAAGGATTCGAACTGGGTCCTGATAATGAGAAACTAGCATACTTAAACGCTGGACAAGCCGCTTTTAAGTTTACTAACTCTCAAAATCATCATCATCATCACTGTTTCTCATTGTAACCCTGACTAGGGTTGTGATGAAAACATCAAATTTGCCTTGAAGTCTTCCACTGTTGTTTATCCACAGCATCACCCACACATGTGAACATATTATATTCTGTCAGTTCTTAAATGTGATGCATGCTGTCACTCTAACTTCTAATGCTTCCCCACCCTCCACCCTACTGCAAAACATTGCAGAACCTACCCCATCCTTTTTTTCCAGGTCTAGGTAAATTTATGTTTAGTAGTTTGCCACTACAACTAAACGGTCAGCTCTTGATACCACTGTCGAAACAAACGCAAGACGGTTTGCTGCCAAATTGCCTTCGGCTGGGATTGAACTCGGCATTACGAAGAGAGTTTGCAAGCCACAGTCGATTTGTTTTCTATGAGCTGGTGACATGAAGTTTAAAAATGAAAAAAAAAAAAATTAAAACAAGGAAACCCCTTTTCCGCAAATTGCCCATCGGGTGTGTAAAGATAGACTCAAATATTTTATTAGCCAATCGGCACTCGGTGGGCGATTTCGTATCAGCATGTAAAGATTGCCTTTACTTCCTGGAACATTACCTGGGACCAATTTTTGGTTAGTAGAACTGGGAGCCAAGATCAGTTTTGATAGAGAAAAAAAATATCTTTCGATGTGGATTCGAATCCAAAACCTTTGGTTGGGTAACTGAGAGCTGCATATGTTTAATATTGAATCGATATCACAGCACTCGGGATACTCCCATAAGCGTTCCGTTCCCATCTCTAGCAGCCAGCGCAGAGTTCCAATATCAATGGTGCAAGTAGCGATTTGATTAGATGTCGGTCTTGCCTAATACTATAACATGTTTCTAAACGAAACAAACCATATTAAGTTTTCAAACTTTAATAGATTTTAACATCAGAAACCAAGACAATCGAATACGATAAAGAGCTGAACGTGGTCTTTGTAGATCAAGAGAAGGCATTCGACCGTGTAGACAGAGATGTGCTGTGGAGAATTCTTGACGATTACGGAGTGCAGGGTCAATTATTAGACAACATCAGAGCCCTCTATGAAAAAAGTGAAAGTGCAGTAAGAACATCTAGTGGTCTTTCTGAATGGTTCAAAGTCACAACTGGTGTCAGACAAGGATGTGTACTGTCACCATTACTTTTCATAACATACATGGATAAGATCACTGTAGAAGCAAACCCAGACGTGTATGCTATAAACGAATTACTTTTTGCTGATGATCAAAGCATACTGTATCAAAATGAATATGATCTACAGGAACATCTGACTACTCTCAACAACAGCTGTTTACAACATAATATGAGAATCAGTACAGAAAAAACAGAAGTTATGAAGATCAGCAGAACACACAGGCCACTGAATATAAATGTTGGAAGTGCCAAAATCAAGCAAACCAAAGAGTTCAAAATACTTGGGCAGTATATTTACAGAGGATGGGAAGAATGGACAGAGAGATAGAAACAAGAATACAGAAAGCAAATGCTGTCACATACCAACTATCACCTCTGCTTAAACATCCAGATATAACCATGAAGACCAAAAGACAATTGATAAACACCATCTTCATTCCAACACTCTGCTACCAGTGCCAGACATGGACAATCAACAAGACCCATGAAAGAAAAATAGAAGCCTGTGAAATGAAATGTCTAAGAAAAGCAGCGAATAAGACCAGACTAGACAGGATAAAGAATATAGACATTAGAAACACTGTCAAAACTACACCATGTTTAGGCTACATAGAACATCAAAGAATGAAATGGTTTGGACATCTAACCAGGATGAAAAATGATCAAATAACATCACAAATTTTCAACCAAAGAAGCTCAGGATATAAGGCAAGAGGAAGACCAAGGAAACGGTGGATTGAC
Source organism: Candidula unifasciata (assembly GCA_905116865.2). Taxonomy (NCBI): domain Eukaryota; kingdom Metazoa; phylum Mollusca; class Gastropoda; order Stylommatophora; family Geomitridae; genus Candidula; species Candidula unifasciata. The sequence continues at coordinate 13,056 of CAJHNH020001267.1, read as the reverse complement.
GGGGTCTCCGAAACCTGCCAAAAGCATGGCCTCAGAACATCAGATGCTGCCCGCCTTGCTTATGACAGGAACTTGCATCTCCCCACAACGCTTAGCGGCATACGTGGAAGGAAAAAGTAAAAGTAAAGTAACCAAGCGTAGTAGTTGTTTGAGTAGTATTAGAAGTACTTGTAGTAGTAGTAATATTAGCAGCAGTGGTAGTGGTGGTAGTGGTGGTTGTAGTGGTAGTAATAGTGGCAGCAGTGGTAGTGGTTGTTGTTGTAGTAGTGGTTGTAGTAGTAGTGGTACTTAGGGCGGTGGTGGTGACACTAGTAGGGATGGTGGTGGTGGCTGTAGTGGTAGTTATAACAGTAGTAGTTGTAACAGAAATTGTAGTAGTGGTAGCAGTTGTAGTGGTATAGTTTAGACGTGGTAATAATAGTCGTGGTGGTGGTAGTAGTAGTGATGGTGGTGGTGATAGTGTTGGTTCCAGTAGTAGTAGTAGTTATAAAAGTACTAGTTCTAATAGTGGAGGTGGTGGTGGTAGTAGAATAAAAATGTGGATTATAATGGCATAAAAATAAGGTGATGGAGGGAAAGCGTATGGATAAAAAAAAGGAGGGGGTTAAAGAGAGTGAGAGAGGAAGGGAGAGAGGAAAGACAGTGTATAAAGAGACAAGATGTGAGCGAAGCTTGAGAACGAACAGACAGACAGACAGACAGACAGACAGACAGACAGACAGACAGACAGACAGACAGACAGACAGACAGACAGACAGACAGACAGACAGACAGACAGACAGACAGATAGATTAGATAGATAGATAGATAGATAGATAGATAGATAGATAGATAGATAGATAGATAGATAGATAGATAGATAGATAGATAGATAGATAGATAGATAGATAGATAGATAGATAGATAGATAGATAGATAGATAGATAGATAGATAGATAGATAGATAGATAGATAGATAGATAGATAGAATAGATAGATAGATAGATAGATAGATAGATAGATAGATAGATAGATAGATAGATAGATAGATAGATTAGATTAGATTAGATTAGATTAGATTAGATTAGATTAGATTAGATTAGATTAGATTAGATTAGATTAGATTAGATTAGATTAGATTAGATTAGATTAGATTAGATTAGATTAGATTAGATTAGATTAGATAGATAGACAAAGGGAGAGAGAGAAACAGATCATGGAAACCGCAGAAGCCACAGCACCATATCTATGGCACTGTCAGAGAGAAGACACAGTGGACTGTAGAACCACATGGCGTCACGACCCGGCTTGTATCTTCTATGAGGATACTGGGCAGTAACAGCGTGTATGTAAGCGTCAACAACTGGTGCCAGATCTGTTGCAGCGATTGTCTTCAGTGACTCGAAACATTTAAGTACTGGGGAAAACAAAGTGAATTCGTGTATTTGAACTAGCTTAACTAGTAGTAAAATATTATCGTGAAATAACATACAAACAAACGAAGCAGTATTGTCCCTAAACTGGACGCGGTCACTCGCTATATTTCGGGCATGTTATTGTCTTCTTCTTCTTCGCGTTCACCGGCTGTGAACTCTGGTGAAACGTTATGGTTGTTTGTCCACCACCGGCTTCAGCTGACCGGTCAGCTAGAGCCGGTCGTGGTTTGTCCATCTCTGAACTTTAGTCTTATTGAGAACCCGCGTGATGCATACACATCCGTTTAACATGTCTTGCTTATATGTCTGAAGACTCTTGGTTCCTTGCCTCTCAGAAAAATGTACTCTGACTTTGAAGGAACTTCTAATCAATGGGCTCTCACGACATGCTTGCTTGTGGTGGAGGCAGTGGGTCTATTCCCCCCTCCCCCTTGAGGGGCAATGGAGTCCAGGAATCCTCACGGGGATGTATTTTAAATAAGTCAAGTCGCAAAGTTACAATTTTGGAGATGTGTTGTTTAGGAAATGCTGCGGGTAAGATAAGAAGAGACAGTCACCAGTAAAGAACTTAACATAGTGATATGCACAGTACCGGTAAATGATTCCAATAGAACATTAAAGACTCAAAATAGTTTAGCCATCGGTTCAAAATGAAAAAAAATCGGCCAGCTGCTGGAACGCTTTACGGCGGTAATAAAAAAGTTAGTTACGTATCACAGAGGGGGCTGCGTGGTCTCGAGGCATGGTGTCATCCTCGATTGTTAAATCTTCGGTAAAAGTTGTAATTTTTTCACGTGGACTTAGACCTTTATGTCCCCTGGTCTCTGGGTAGTGAGATCAGACGCCGGTGTTCATTGTTGCGCACGTAAAAAAAATCCCTTGGCAGTTGGAAATCGAAAAAGAGTAGCCTAATGGCGCTCCCCGTTCTTCTAACTCAAGTCTGAGTCCGAAGAAGCTCAGCACAGTGCACAGGCTCTGTAGCACCGGCAATGATCCTGAAATACTTTGGGTAGATTTTAAACTCCAAATTTTGCCCGAGCAATTGGGCGATTTTCAACTGCCAAGAGATTTTTTTATGTGCCCAACTGTGCACACTGGCGTCTGATCTCACTACCCAGAGACCAGGGGGAATTACTAGAAGTCCAAGTCCACGTGAAAAAATACCAGCCCTTACCAGGGATTGAACCTGGAACCTCTAGCACTAGAGGCGGACACCATGCCTCGAGACCACGCAGCTTCCAGAAGACGCTACCATGTGTGACTGCAGAGCAGACAACCCTCCAGAACATGTGCTGCAGGTGTGCCTTAAATACTTCCGGCAGAGGTTGGGGATCTGACCCAAAGGAGTTGCCTTTCATGCAAGACAAGCTGTGGGATGGGGGTGGAGAAAAGGGATCCACTGGCAGTGAACTCATACACATGATTTCATTTTATGACCTAGGTGTTTAGCATGACTGATGTTGAAGGTTCAAGACGAAGAACATCGACACTTACATGTTATCTTGAGCTCAAAGCCTCCATAGACAGCTTGTATGTCTGGACTATGCTTGTCGAATGCTTCTTGGAAATCTCGTAAAATTTGCTCTACGTTCATGATCGGTGTCCTGAAGGCTCCGGGCTCCACGATAGACACTTTAATACCCTGGGGCCAGACTTCGCGTCTAAATTACAAACAAGGGGTGAATTAGAGTAAAGTGGTAATTCAGTTAATCAAGACCCTATTGTCATAGGAGAGCCAGGACAGCGTGGTGACTTGGCGACCCGAAAGTTTTGGCGTTGAATTCACACCCTTCGGACTTATTTTTTTAATGTATTGTTTGTGTCCGCATTACAGTGGAACCTCGCTTAACGAGCATAATTCGTTCCAGAATCATACTCGTTGAGTGAAACACTCGTTATACGAAACGATTATTCTCATACAAATTAATGTAAAATACGATAATGCGTTCCATGTCGAAAAAAATACTTACAAAATGCTATGTATAACGTTTATTCAAAGAAAATTATATACATATTGTTAAGAAGAGTGAATCATCTTTATCTTTTCTTCCACTGCGGAACGAACCCACATGGAATGCGAATTCGATTTGCAGAAAAAAAAGTCGAAATAATTATAATACATAGCTAACTTTTTTTTTTTACTAGAAAGATGCCGAAAGACATTTGTTTTGCCGACGCTTCAAATTTCGTGAACATACGACACAGCATTATCATTAAATAAATAGCCACTTCCTTATTAGGGTAATGCTTCTCAATGTAAGATGCAACAGTTTCCCATGCTTTCAGTATTTATCTTATTTCGCCAGAAGATTGTTGCTATAGCCTCCTCCTCTGACAAACTTTCCTCCAAAACTTCTTGCTGTGAAACACATTGAAACTCCATAAGCTCTTCGGTGGTCATCTCTTGGCTGTGCTCTTCCACAAGCTTTTCGATACCACTGATATCCACCTGCAATCCCATGATAGTGGCCAAAGACAAAATCTCGTTGACTACAGGTTCCACAGGTACTGTCTCGAACCCCTCAAAGTCACTATACGACAACGCTCTCCGGCCAAAGCTTCTTCCAAGCAGAAGTTAGGGTTTTCTTGGTAACCCCTTATCCAGCCTTGTCGATCATCCTGAGGCAGGCAACGATGTGGAAGTGATTTCTCCAGAACTCTTTGAGAGTGAGGTTGGTCCCTTCAGTCACCTGAAAACAATGCTCGAATAGTGCTTTAGTGTAGAGTGTGGATTTCCATTGGTCTTCTGAATTTAAATAATTTTATTAAGCCATCTGACCCCACTACGGTGAACTTCCGGCGTCTAAACTCACCATGATGAGTCGAAAGAAACTATTCGCATATCAGTTGGATTTATTCAGTTTTTGTGCTTCATTTTATGTTGATGTAACTCTGTAGTAACGCACCTGACGAGATACGGCGAAATACGCCTGGCAATAAATTGTTCAAGGTATTGTTTTTGTCCGCATTATTGAAATTCATTACGGGAAAATATTGTTTTGAGTAAGCCATTTTTATCTCCTTTAATTAGGCTTTTATAAATTGAAATCTCGTAATATTCTAAAAAGAACCTCCCGGGAAACTACCTGGCACAGTTTAAAAAATAAAATAGATATAAAAAACACCGAGAGTAGAATTAAAGACACACTTCAGTTTTATGGGGAGGCTACAACTGAATTCTTGAGAAAGTTCACAATATAAAAGTTTGGTTAAGCTTGGGATTGGTTCTTCTTGTTAAAGCAACCGTAAAAGCGAACATTCTGTTAACAAATCTAAAAGGATCATGAAGAGGATGTGATGGCAAAGAAAAGAGAGACTTGCTATAAGCTGACTGAGAGCCTCGGCTCCATTTGTCGCATAAAAGGAAGAAGACAGAAGGGAGATTTGGACATTAAAAGCTCTGCTCTTTGCTGCGCACACGCTATTACGACAGCTGCCACGCCCGATCCATAGCAGCTTGTCGCGCTCGCTCGTTTAATGCTCCATTCGTTCGCCCGATTCACGATAGCTTTTTACTAGATTTTGAATCGCTTGCATTGTCGGTGGACTCTGTTAAGACGACTGGTTATCTTGGTCAGCGCTCGTTTGGCTATCGGCAGTCCGCTTTATCTGCCTCATCAAAAGTAACAGATTACCACAACTCAAGAACTCGGCTGTCCTTCTAAGGATTTCGGGCCCTTGAGGCTGTGGTGCATCAGTTAAAACCTGATTTTTTTTTTCAGCAAACTATTTTTTGTACTATGGCACCTAGCCTTACCACCCCGACGACATCAGTAACCAAGGAAGCCGCACCTGTCGTGGCGTCAACCCTAGCTGAGCAGACGATGCCGTCACTTGAAGCCGCCCCAGCCGTGGCGCAAGCACCTAATGAAGCCGTCTCTATCGAGACGCCAGCCACACCGAGTAAGACATGCCAACCCCAAATGCAGCCCGTGTCAAGGCGCTATCATCTGAGTAGATGCTGCCAACCACAGAAGCAGCTCCAGTCGAGGCACCGAGGGTTCCCAGCACCCGCTTCCACAAGATACAGCAGCAACCTGGGACCTACACCCCAGAAATGCAGTGTTCACGCTGTAATAGGGCGTCGTGGCACACCGCTGCAACATGCCACAGAAGCCCATCGTGCCGTTGCTGCTCGAGATCACACGACTTTGAGGAGTGCCTCCTGGCAAAAGTGGATCCAGACTTTAAGATGCCTAACGCAAGCAGAAAATGCTCCGACTGCTTAGGTTCACACAACGCTAGGTACCTAGGCTGCCCGCGTCTCAAGGAGATCAAGAGAGCAATGAGTACTTTCGTCACAAGAACAACCTGGCTTCAAGCTTAAACAAGAGAGGTCACTACAGCAGACATTTCTAAGCTTCAAAACGAGGTTGCGCTGCTAAAAACAGAGATTCAGTCCCTCAAAAGTCGAAACCAAGAGAGCCCAAGAGATAGACAAGATAACAGGCCTGAGAAGTCTAATGCAAGCGACACTAGAAACGTAGAATCAACTGGAGGCCGAAGTCGACGACGTGACTCAATTCAAGTTAGCTATCAAGGCCGTTCTGTCCTGCATCCAGTCTCAAAAAGAAAAAGTCAACAGAAGAAGAGGTGAGCAACTACCGAGAAATTATAGAAAGCCAATAGCTACTCTCGACTAAGGTGACAAAATTCAAAAAGGCCAACGAAAAACGACAGCTTGACGTGACGCAGACAAGAGACATGTTCAAGGGGAGAGAGAGGGCCCGAAAGGAAGCATCCAGGCAAGCAGCTATCAAGGCTTAGCAATAAAATCTACTTGATAGGAGACGTCGTAGGAAAGAATGGTACGAAGAACAAGTTTACAAAAACAGACTTGCCTTAGTCTATTTGAGAAGCCCTCCAGTCCAAACTTTGACACGCTGTAAGGGATAGACATAATGGCCACACGACCACTCACACTTGTAGTGTTCACTATCCGACCATGAGATTTCCTGATGAGAGGTAGAAAGTGCCGTGTCACGTCTATGGGTCCTAGAAGATTGACACCGAGGGCCACCTGAACGTCCTCTCTGCTGCACATCTCAGCCGGGGCAGCTAGGCCTACAATCCCTGCATTGTTTATTAAGGCCCATACTCCTTTAGACGATATAAACAACAAGTTAGGGAATTCATAGGGCTGTTTTCTATTTGTGAATTTGAACTATTAGGACATGAGATAATACATTGCACAATCTATAGCCTGACATAATTTGGGCAAGGGCAAGTCTAATGTCTTCTACTCGAACCACCCTCAAGATCTGCATTCTGTAGGATTAACATCTCAAGGATGAGAATGACACAGCTACAAATACCCGAAACACCGTTCAACCGTATAGCCATATAGCACAGTTATAGTGGACACCGCGCAGAACGGTTACAAAGGATCATGTAGTCCTGTAAGGGTTGGTTGTATTCTGTGTTCTGATACTGTAGTCCATTGTGGGTTGGTTGTGTACTGATACTGTAGTCCAGTGTGGGTTGGTTGTGTTTTGATACTGTAGTCCAGTGTGGGTTGGTTGTATACTGATACTGTAGTCCATTGTGGGTAGGTTGGGTACTCATACTGTAGTCCAGTGTGGGTTGGTTGTGTTCTGTGTTCTGATACTGTAGTCCAGTGTGGGTTGGTTGTGTACTGATACTGCAGTCCAGTGTGGGTTGGTTGTGCTCTGATACTGATATTGATTTGTATATATTCAGGTTTTAATTACAACCTTAGGTGCAATGAACGTTTTTCCCCCCAAAATTGGTGTGACTTCCCTTCCCATTCATGCCTCGTCGCGTCGCAGGGCCTCTCCTATGTTGCGGGGGTGTCATGTATTCCTTATTGTCAACGCTTGAACCGCTCTCTTTTCTCGTGTTATCACCGCTCACTTGCTTGATTATTTCCACGTTTTATTGACTACGAGACGGTTCGGGAGTATGGAAACTGCTATATTTTTCTATTCCTACGTTCCTTGTCATTGCCTTCTCTCTTTTGGAGGAAGGAAGAGCCACTGTCAACGAACGTAGAAATACAAAAGCATCCAGTTGTAGGCAGGCGCCTGCAGCGCCTTAAAGAGACACACGACAACACAACCTCTCACAAACATTATATTCGCTGAGCGAACACCGAAGCAAGCCATATCATAAGACCGCATCAACAAAGGAGAGTGCCTGCTTCACGACGAGGCATGAATGGGAAGAGAAGTCACTCTCTTTCTGCGGCAAAAAACATTACTTGAACCCAACTTGTGTTCGTCATTTGTACAGTAGAACTACAAACACTAAAATCTGTGTGTTTCCGTTGAAAATATTTATGCTTAGTGCTTAATTCTATGTTGATGTAGGATCAAATTAAAATAACCGTTGAATCCACTTTTACTGGATTAAAACTGAAGATGTTTTTTGGTGACTTGACACTTATGTTCACAATAAATCTCGTCATCTCCTTGCATGATGCACTTTTTAGTTATTTTGAAGCCCCACCCTGGCGTTTGCCTAGGACCCTGAATATAACTGGGCCATATATATGGCCTAACGGCTGAGAGGGGTTTCTGGGACCTCTCCACGGATTATCCTCATCTGTATGGTGGCACTTTGTGTCACCAGGTGTTTATCGCTTGTGTGATATCCTGGTGGGGTACAACAAGAGATAGAGAGGTACATGTTCAGTCTATCAATTGCTCATTGCTCAAATATAATCACGAAGTGACAGTTGGAGTAACGAGGAAAACGAGGCAGAGGCAGACCTCGGCGAAGGTGAATACAGGATATTGAAGAGGCACTGACTAGGAAATCACACAGATTAGAGAATTGGCACGAGAAAGAGAGACTTTCAGGCGTGCCGTGACAAAAACAGGATTCCGTAAAAGACCTGTTGGTTGATAATAATGGTTGGCAATGGAAAAGAGTAATGGTAATGGTGAAAGCAGAATACAGACAGTTAAAACACAGGACAAAACACAGACCTGTGTTTGGAGGCAGCTTGCTCTCCACCAGCTTGACCGCTTGTTGTATGCTCTCTGTACTTCTAATATCCAGCTCAACTGTGGTCACTCGACTGGAACAGCTCTCCGTCACAGACTTGGCTCCCTCTTTAGTTAAACAGCCAGCAAAGACGTGGAAGCCGAGCTTGTCAAGTTGTCTGGTGCAGGAGAAGGAGAAAGTACATTTTAAATAAAGAAGAATGAGCACCTACATATTTTAAATAATGCTTTACTACTTCGGTAAACATTTCTTCTGCTACCTACGCGCATTTTGTTTGTTTCCTGGACCATTGTCCTAACATTCCAAAAACAAATGTAAGTCGTCAGGTAATCTATTGCCTAGTCAATGACTTCTGAAGAAAAGCTTTCGTTCGTAAGCGTCACACATCTACTTTGTGCACCACATACAACTTGATTCATTTGTTTACTGGAATGGCTTCCTTTCCTGGTGGTTTCTGAAGCAAATTGTTTTTACAGGGTGGGGGAAACTTGCTCCACGTCCAACACTCATCCTTTCTCATCCGGACTTAGAACGACAATGGCGGTAAGTGAACATTTACGTTATTTGCAATATACATGGGAGCGGGTAGACGCTAGTCTGCCAGTCCGAATGTCTAGGGTTGTAGGGTTAAAAATTCGACTAAAGGCTAAGCTGGGGTTCCCACATCGAAGACACCCAAAGGTAAATTACCCTATGGCTTAGACTTATGACGAAACTTACTGGAACAAGCTGGGGTGCAGATGCCAACACTGTACAACAAGTATACACAGGATACGACCAAAACTGGAGTATGCCATGAGAGCATACTTCACTGCAGCCAAATCGAACCTATACTTGACAAAATACAGCACACTGATCTCAGAATCATCACTGGAGGTATGAGAAGCACACCAATCAATGAGCTGGAGGAAACTTCTGCCCTCCAGAGCTTGAGCCTTCGAGGAGAAAAAAAAAGTGCTTACCCTAACAGAAAAATTTAAACGCATGAATAACAACCCCATACACAGAAAAGAAAACAACTTAAATAAAAAACCGACTAAAAAGACAAAACTTTCACCATATATCAAATTTGTGCTACGCAAAATAGAGTGACATTCTTTCTAAATATCCTTTAACATGGGAAATGATCCAGGCATACAGCATAGACCTACCGCCTAACTATACAGTTACAACAACAGTCCCAGGCATAGACAGAAAGGCTGAAGAATATGACGTAGTACTGCATGCTAAGACCCTTGAACATGTCTACAACTCTGAACCGAAACCCCAGTGGACACAAGCATACACCGATGGATCATTGGAAGGAGCTACAGTATAAAAGTCATGCGCCTCCCGAAGACTCTCAACTAACTTCAGAGCAGCAAGCAATTATTGATGCAACCGAAGTGCTTCAGGAAAGAAAAATTAAAAACAGCAAATTGTTTCCCCTCGTGACTGCATGTCAGTCCTCTATGTGCCTCAGGTGGATCAACGAAACAATATAAAGAGAGAAATGACCAGCCAGTTAACCAGACACTCAGAAAACAATCAAATCGTTCTCCGGTGGATCCCGGCCTTCTGCGGCATACCAGGAAATGAGTTAGCAGACAGACTAGAAAAACATGGAACAGAGGAGAAACAATACACCCATTCATTGTCATGACCAGAAATCAAAACACTTATCAAAAGAAAATACTACGAATTGTGGAAAGAACGAACTAACAGTAAACATCCACAAGACCCCAACAGTAGACTCAACAGAAAGCAATATACAATAACTTTCCGTCTAGGAACAGGACACTGCAGGCTCAACTATCACATGCATAAAATAAAGTCTATGCAGTCGCTGATGTGTCCCTGTCAGACAGGACCACCACCACAAACACCTGAACACATTATGCAGGCCTGCCCACTCAACAAACAACTTCGAAAAGAAGCCAGGCCTCTAAAGCAAAGAATGCAGAGCATACCTGCTGCTGACATGCGAGTTCATAGAGGCAACCCATCCGATGGTCTGATCTGAGCAAACGAAACCGAACGCAAAGAAGAAGATACCGAGTTGTAGTTTACTGCGAGGGGCGATATCTGCGACTTTCGGCTGAGCACATCTGATTTTTAACAAACCCTATTTTGGGAGTCTTCAACTTATTTATGTTGTAAAACCGAGGTTATACTGTATGTGTGTGTGTGCGCGCGCGCGTGCATATATGTGTGTATGGAAGGGGTGCGCTCATACGTGTGTCAAATCTAAGTGGTTCAAGCTCCACTCTCTTCCAGAGGCCCCCAAATGTTTACCTTCTCATCCCATCAAGTAGGGGTGCACGCATATGTATGTGTGTGTGAGTGAGTGTTTTATATATTTTCTTTTTGTTTTGTGTAGAGCGGATACAGATAGAACAGGTGCGAACGAATAAACTGTACTCACTTGGCTGCGAGGTGTCCAAATCCGGAATCACACCCAGTAATAAACACATATTTGTCAGTTATGTGACCTACTTTCAGGAAATGTATGATCGTGTCTAGAACGATATATATTATTGCTACGACAAGTAGCACAGCGCCCGCGGTTACCAAGAACATGGCCACGGAAGATTCTGAAATAAAAAAGATATTCACATAGTGATCAACGACATGCCTTTCTCTAACCGACTGGCTATATTGTGGCATGCGGGTTAGGTGACCAGTCCAACACAGCTGATAATTCTTTAGTAACGTATGGATGCTAGGCAGGTTTGTCCTTATCATGAGCCGCAGTATTTGAGATCCTATCTTACCATTTGATTTTGAGCAGCTTTCTGAGACAAATTATAGGAAACTAATTCAATGTTTTAGCATGGGGCTGATACACAGTCCACGTTTCCCAATCGTAGAGCAGTAGTGGAAGAATTATGGCTCTGTAAACCTTTAGCTTGGTCAGCAGGGAGATACCACTTCTGTTCCAAAACTAGTATAAACTGCTACTAGCCTTTGAAATCCTACCATTGATCTCATCGTTGATGTTGACTCTCACTGCCAAGATAAGTGAATCTGTCCACTACATTTTTGATCATTTACGGTGATAGGGAAGTCACAGTAATTTTCTTTCTTTCTGGGAACCGGTTGATAGATAACAACAGTTTTGTTAGTGATAATTAGCCCGAAGTTTGCACAGGCTTCATAAAAACTATTAATGATGTGCTGCATACTGGCCTCAGAGCTGGAGTTTAGGGCACAGTCGACAACAGTTATAATAAAAATTAGGCAGGTAACATTAAGCTTTAGCCTCCCGGGAGTCATTTTGAATGCCGGATAGGCTATCAAAATATAACCACTATGCATCACTTCACATGAGAATTGATTTCCAAATAGTTTAAATGCGTGTTAATTACTGTATGTATGTATGTATGTATGTATGTATGTATGTATGTATGTATGTATGTATGTACGTACGTACGTACGTACGTACGTACGTACGTACGTACGTACTACGTACGTACGTACGTATGTATTTATGTATGTATGTATGTATGGTATGTATGTATGTATGTACGTACGTACGTATGTATGTACGTATGTACGTACGTTATGTAGTATGTATGTATGTATGTATGTATGTATGTATGTATGTATGTATGTATGTAGTATGTATGTATGTATGTATGTATGTATGTATGTATGTAGTATGTATGTATGTATGTATGTATGTATGTATGTATGTATGTATGTATGTATGTATGTATGTATGTATGTATGTATGTATGTATGTATGTATGTATGTATGTATGTATGTATGTATGTATGTATGTATGTATGTATGTACGTAATGTATGTATGTATGTATGTATGTATGTATGTATGTATGTATGTATGTATGTATGTATGTATGTATGTATGTATGTATGTATGTATGTATGTATGTATGTATGTATGTATGTATGTATGTATGTATGTATGTATGTATGTATGTATGTATGTATGTATGTATGTATGTATGTATGTATGTATGTATGTATGTATGTATGTATGTATGTATGTATGTATGTATGTATGTATGTATGTATGTATGTATGTAATGTATGTATGTATGTATGTATGTATGTATGTATGTATGTATGTATGTATGTATGTATGTATGTATGTATGTATGTATGTATGTATGTATGTATGTATGTATGTATGTATGTATGTAGTATGTATGTATGTATGTATGTATGTATGTATGTATGTATGTATGTATGTATGTATGTATGTATGTATGTATGTATGTATGTATGTATGTATGTATGTATGTATGTATGTATGTATGTATGTATGTATGTCTGCTGTATGTATGTATGTATGTATATGTATGTATGTATGTATGTATGTATGTATGTATGTATGTATGTATGTATGTATGTATGTATGTATGTATGTTGTGTTGTATGTATGTATGTATGTATGTATGTATGTATGTATGTATGTATGTATGTATGTATGTATGTATGTATGTATGTATGTATGTATGTATGTATGTATGTATGTATGTATGTATGTATGTATGTATGTATGTATGTATGTATGTATGTGTGTATGTATGTATGTATGTATGTATGTATGTATGTATGTATGTATGTATGTATGTATGTATGTATTGTATGTATGTATGTATGTATGTATGTATGTATGTATGTATGTAGGTATGTATGTATTATGTATGATGTAGGTATGTATG